>JANAVB010040817.1:13619823-13730746 GCA_029216955.1 Iris pallida | reverse complement strand
TTTTTCTCACTTTACAACATTTTTTTCTTGAATTTTTTTTATGGGAGTTCATCTACACCTTATTGATGGCAACATACCAAATTTCAAGAAAAAATTTTGTTTAGCCCCCTATCAATAAGGTGCAAAATCGACGGTGTAGCAGCAAAGTTTTAGACCGTCGATTTTGCAAGGGATAGATAGGGGGCTAAACAATATTATTTTTCTTGAAATTTGGTATGTTGCCAATCAATAAGGTGTAGATGAATCCCATAGAAAAAAATTCAAGAAAAAAATGTTGTAAAGTGAGGAAAATGAGGTCGACCTTAGGTAACTTACCTAGGTCGACCTTAGGTACATTTTCCTCATATATATATATATATATATATATATATATATATATATATAATATATATATATTATTGTTAGATAATATGTGTTAGTTAGTGTTGATAAAAGGGGTTATCAAGTGAGCCAATTATAAACAGTTATGTGTCAAGGTATTAAATTTTGGGGTAAGGTACTAATGTGATACTTGGATACCATGAGGATATTGGTATCATGACACCAAGTATCATGATTAAGGGTAAGTGAGTATTGGAACTTGAGTAAGGTATCATATTGGTATCAAGTATTAGTATTAGTGTTAGTTGGGTAAATCTAGAAGGATAGGATATTGGCCAAGATACTAAGATATTGGGTATTAGAATTACGTAATGAGTAATATCAAGATATCAAGTGTCAAGAGTAGGATGAGCGAATCCATGTGTGTATGATTGGTATGGTAAGCATAGGATATCTTGGAATAATTTAGATAGGTAACGAAAAGAATGATATATTGATATATAGGTATATAGGTAAACATCTTACTATAATCTGTAGCATACATGTCATAGGATAAGAATATAGGTATCTTAATATCAATTATAGGTAACCTAGATACATCTATACATATATGTATCAATTATCAAAGGTAGATATCTATAGGTATATGTACTATAGAAATAAGATACTAGAATACATATTATGCTATATAGGTTATAGGTAAGGTAGTCAGGGTATGGTGTAAAATATGGGACGCTTAATGAATTAAGGTATCATGATATATCATGGTATAGGGTATGTCAAGTACAATGTAGAACATGGTATCCTAAGGATATGTTATATATATATATATATATATATATATATATATATATATATATATATATATATATATATATATATATATATATGTAGTTAAAGTAATTTAAAGGATAAATGTAAATACCTTAGTAGCAAGGTAAATCATGGGTATGCATATGATAGTAAGGGTACAATATCATATGTATATTTTATATAGGTATTATATAGATACCAATATTATAGGATACATATGATATAGATATACATTTATACGTATAGTATAAAGGGTATATTATACCATGTAGATATGGTATAGGAATACCTTGGTGTACTATAGCATGTAGGGTGTAATATATATATATATATATATATATATATATATATATATATATATATATATATATATATATATATATATATATATTTAATATATATATATATATAGGTAAGTGTAGACAAACATGTATGATGATATAGTAATGAATAAATGGTTAGGGATATGGGTCTATAGTAGGATATATAGATATATGTATATTATATAGGTAAATGATAAATGTTTAGATATAAGTAAAGGACATATTGATATATGTTATAGATAGGTAAAGATAATGGTATAATTAATAGGCATTGGGTACATCCATGGATATATGAAGGATAAATTGGCTAAGATAATCCTAGATAGTAGATAATCAGTAGAGATAGTAGAGATGTAAGATATATGTATTGATACTTGGTAATATTAGCTAGTATGACTAATACTTTCAAGGTATGGACATAGAAATATGGTATTGACTAGTATGGACTAAAAAATCTAGTTTATCCAAGATATTGACCATCGAACTAAGGTATTGATTAATAGTTAAGGTATTTGAGATACAGACTAAGGTATTAGATAAATGTGTGATACATGATAAGATATTGTGATACTTAGTAAGGTAAATAGCCATAGGCAAAGCTATTGCTAGAAATTATAGGTAGAAGTATATATTAGGATAATATATGCTAGAAACTTATTAGTATAGCCTAGAAATCTAGTATTGACCTATTATTAACTAGTATTGACTAGTTTAACCTAGTTAGCACCTAAAAACTAAATAGTGACTTGTTAAAACCTAGTATAACTTTATAAATCTTGTAAATAGGTAAAATCAACCTATAAACTAGGAAATGATTTAATTTGACTGTGCTAACCTAGATTTGACCTGGTTTGACTATGTTAACCAGGTTTGACCTAGTTTGATCAAAGAAGCAAAGTATTTTGACCATAGAAGTAAAATATTGACCTAGTTTGACTTTTATGACCTAGAAATCATATTTCAATTTAGATATCAATGATTGTCACTCCAAAATACCAATTGACTTTGATATTCCATATTTAGGTCTTTGAGACATTGTTTCTGATACTATTGATACTTCACACCGAATTTCAAGCGAGTACATTCTCTATTAGTTTTTCATTCATAATATCTTCTATGTTTCTTATATTTAGTGTAGATAACTTTGATCACTTGACACATTGGTTACACTAATTGGTATTTTCGGATCCCTTCATGAGATGTTATTCTTTGTATGTCTTGGCGTACTCTGTGCAAGCCTTGTTGTTGTTCTTGTACATAGTATGGACACTAATTTCTGAGAAGATTAGCTACCTTTCTAGAGAATACCGTATCATAACATGCCATGGATGGATCCACTGTACCAGTCGGAGGCAGATAGTAGTAGTGTATATATGTGATCATACCCTCCTTGTATCAAGTCTTGAACCTTGAATAGTGTTAATCATACACTACACGTATGATTAACCAGGCCATAAATCTTTATATCTAGTTTCTAAGCTGATCACATATTGAAACTAGTGCTCACTCACTTAGCTATTTTTCGATTATTGTACATGAGTTTCCTGCTCTTATATTTATTTATAGTTTTTCCATACTTGTTACATTCATATACCTGTTACTTTATCTTGTATATTCTTTCTATTTACTGTTATATAGTATTTATCATTTACTAGAACTGTTATTATAGGTGTACTTCACTCCCATCCTGACTGATATATTTTTTCAGATGATTTATATGACGAGTGCCCTACCTACTATGGCCCACAGGATATAGTAGGATTAGACCGGGAGACACTGATTCAGGAAGACTTAGCTCCAGCTGAGGATGCTCTAGTAGCGACTCAGTTGGACTAGATTTTGTACGGAATTTATCTCCAGCTTTATGATCCTTGGCATGTTATTATTCACTACTTACGTTATTTGAGATAGTTGACACTTAGACTCTGAATTGGACTTGTGTTATGTTTATGTCAAAATTCTCCTAGATATTTTATTTATATCTTTGTTGTGCCATATATCCTCCTTATAGTCATTGTGATTAAGTATTAATGTTATCATTATTTATCCTCCTTTTGGAGTTGAGATATTTTGATAGGTTATAATATATATTGTTAGTTAGCATAGTAGACCTAGACAGCATTCTATCGCCAATGCCGCGGTGTAGGCTGGGCGTGTCTCATGTACTCGTACCCCTACATCCGGGTGTGCATCATGACACTTTTTGTGGTGATTCATGTAGATCAGGATTCACAATTAGAGCGATGTCGTGGTAGTACAACAACTTAGTTGTACTACTGCAAGCCTGCGATAGGATATAGAAAATATAATATTAGGATAAAAGAGTACTCAATCACAATATAGGACTCCTTGAGAGATTCTTTGGATAACCTATGATAATCTCACTATAAACTCTATCTCAAAATATGTTTCCACTTGTTTTCGTCTACTCTCCCCTGTTCGTTGTTGAATTTTATTCTTAGTGTTCTTTGTTGACTTCCATTTTGTATCAAAATAAATTTTATGGACTAAAGTATGTATATTTTGATGACATATTTGATGAGGACAGTAAAAAAAGTAAACGTCTGCTCTATTCATGGAATCTAGAGTTCATCACAGCCATACTAGCTGGCATGGTGAAGACATGGAGCCTGATTTGGGGTACACTTATCTTAGTTATAGAATTTAGAGTTTTTTGCAGCCATACCGGTTAGCTTTGTGAGAATTCTAGATAACATGATTATATAGTTATATACCTTAGTTATGGACTCTATCGTTTATTGCAGCTATGCTCACCGACATGGCGAACATTCTGGGTACTAGATTTCAGATAGACGTATATGATTATCAGATTATATCTTAAATTAGTTTTTAACATATCGTCCCTATTATTCCATCTTGTTATCATTGAGTTGTGTTCCATCACCCTACTACCTCAGGGTAGAGATATCTTTAGTTCATCTAGTTCAGTTTCTCACGGGCCTTCACCTTCATTAGTTTTGAGGTAGCTTCTTTGGATAGTGTAGTAGCTTAGTAACTTATAGATAGGTTGTGTCGTAGTATAGTTAACAGTTGGTATCCTAGAGTGTCAAGCATGCGACCAGTATAGTTATGGAGTTAATGACTGTGTACCAAGGGTGCCTAGAGGGTGAAAGTGTCCAGGATGTATCAGGATTGGTAAGTAATAAGTGATAGGTGTAGCGTATCAGTTTAGTATTAGTGAGTGTTATTGAGGGTGGTAATATTAGTTAGGTATATCAGTGTGATATTAAATATAGGATATTGTAAGGAAGTATCATTAGAGTGGGAGTGCAGGTGTCTAAGGCAGTAAGAGAGGGGTCCAGCTAGGCCACCTGTGGCACAGTAAATTTCTCCACACACCCCAACAGGACAGAGCTTTTGCGATGACGATCGAGGGGACCGATGCTATAGGTGATGGATTACCAGGTTCTGTTCTGATCTTTTCCTTTCATTTCCTTTCTATCTATTAATTTATGTGATTTCTAGTATCTTATAGTTTGCATTAGTAATATTGTGCTATAGTATAGTTAGTAGTAACCCTTGATAGATATTGCAATTTTATGATAGGTAGAGACCATAACCATGCATGTTTGTAATCTTGGATGTTATTTTCAATAGAATTGTTGTTGAATAATTTTAGATAGGATTTTCTTAAGACCATGATTTGATGGGGGGCTTGACCATAGTGAGGATTATGAGAATATAAGGAGACGAGATGTATGAGTAATACCTATCTTTTGGAACATGAGTTATTCTTTATTTTGTGCCCTGCTTTTATCTTAAATTTCGAGGAAGAAATTTTTCCTAAAGGGGGTATACCACTTTTAACATACGGACATTTTGGTAATTTTGTATGTTAATCATGTTTTTATATTATTTTATATTAGTGGTTGTCTAGAATTATATTAGTGTTAGTTAGTGCCTAGCCAATTAGATTTTTTCAAGTGTTAGTGCTAATTATTGTTAGTCATGACTTTAACAATTAGAATTAATTAAGTTTAGTTGTCATAAAAGGAATATTTCTTTTACTTGTAGAGATTCCTTTTTTTAGTTAATTAGATTTCATTCATGACAAATGGAGAGGGGCAAACTTGATATTTGGCATGAACGAAACCTTACTACAAGAAATGATTTCTAATTAGGGATTCATCCATTCATCCCATTTCACTCATTAGTCTTTCCCAAGCAAACCCAATTCTATACCAATTCCACTCAATCATCTTTCAGTACCACTCGTCCTCACCATCATGAAGGCCTAGAGCAGTGGAGAGCACAAGAAGATCCATAGGAGAGGAACTTGCTAGGAGATCATGTCCGACTCATCCCTTTCGTGTCCAAATTCGAAGTTCTTCAAAGGAGGGACATAAAGTTGGGTAAATCTCTATTCTTCAACAATTTCATGGTTAGGAACACCCATTGAACCAATAGGAACCATTCCATATGTGGATTCGACTTCCTAATGATAGATCTAAGTATTAGAAACTTTCAAGGAGGATTTTGTCATATTTGTCATGATGATAATTGTCAGTCACTTTCTTAGTGCCATTTATCAAATGGCGCGAAGTGATAAACCCTTCACAAACTCTAGACTCAACACCATTCACAGTTGGCGCCAATTAATAGAATGCACCATTTATTCGAATGGCGCCAATCAATCATTATCTAGAAGCAGTTAAAAATGACATGGTGCGCATGCCACTAATCTCAAAGAACGTACACATGATACTGCCCATGACTAAGCACCTTTATCTCACAGAAAGCCACGCGTCCTAAGCAGTTAAGTTAACCGTTCATACTAATGGATGAACCGATACATGACGCACAAAACAGTGTATGATCAGTATATTTTGTACTGCACGCCAATCAATGTAACCAAATGACATTTATTCAAAACTCTATAAATAGAGTTCAAAAATCACTTCTAAAAGGCATCATCACTTATCATCGACACCAGGCAAAAATTCTCTGTAATTCTCTACCACTTCTGCAGCAAGTTTAAGGGTTTTTCCTCTTCGACATCGCATCTCCGAGGGATAAATTGATCATCTTTTGATCAGATTACTACAGTTGTATTTTCTCAGAATCAAAATTGTACTTTGTACTTTCTTTCTTAGTTTGTATTTAAGTTTTCATTGGAAAATTTTTATTTTCGCAGACAAAATGGCAACTCTGCTGGGAACATCTTTCTCCTCTGACGAGAAAGTGACAACTCAATGCGATGTTGTGTCGGCCGACACGACGCAGAAGACTTTGGTCGTCGAGTTCGACCAAATAGCTTACAAAGAGATGATTGGCGCTGGGATGCCAAGCGTGCCACTGTTGCTACCAAGAATAAGAAGGCATGCGCTATCTGGACTCGAAAGTGTACACCCATACCAACCACTGCTCCTGATGCTCAAAACAAGGGAAAGCGCACAACGGCCATTCCTCACTATTCCCCAATCCTCGACTTGGTGGAAAACTCACTCGATTACGTCTCTGTACCGATAAGTTTCTGACACTTCTGAATAGAAACTCTACATCTCTTGGTAGAGAAAATAAAAATGATGCTAAGAATGTAAGTCATGTTCAGAGTTCAACTTCTTCTGCCCATAGGCATCGCACCAAACGTGCCGTGCCAATATGCGCAGAGCAACAAGGCATTTTGCCTACTCCGTGCCAAACTGGTTTGCACCAGGCTACTCCATGCCAATTAGGTCTGCGCCATGATCTCTGTCACGACCCACACCCGAAGTAAGGGCACGAGTGCGAGACAACGTCCTAGCCTACGTCGCAGAAATGGCATAAAATGCTGTCTAGGTCTACTATTTAACAACAGTTAGAATATTAAAACCTGTCGAGAATGGTCAACTCTGAATCAAAGGACAAGCAATGACAATATAATATACTCAACCATAAATTCTAAGAAGAAAAGATGACACTGAAAGGTAAAGACAATAAGATATGAAAATATCATCCTGAAAGTCCAACACAGAATAATACAAGTCTAAAGTCTCAGAGTCAACTATCTCAAATACAAATACTAAATAATAACAAACCCAAGTGTAATCTGGAGACAAAGTCTAGTACCAAACTAATCTAGCAGAGCTACCACTAATGCCTCATCAGCTGGAACTAACCCTTGCTGGACAAGGGTCTCTTGGTCTATGCCCACTACGCCATGAGGACCATAGTAGGTAGGACACTCGTCCTTGCCATCATCTATAAAATTTTGTCAACATATCCAGTCAAGATGGAACGAGCACAATCTACTAACAACATTTCACAAGATATGACAAATGCTACGAGACTGTAAATAGAGAGTATATACAAGAGTAATAGAAATATACATGTAAGTATCATGGCAAGGTAAGCTGTAAACTAGAGCTAGAACAAGGCAAGTAAAACTGATCATGACATGTACAAGAATCAAGAATCATCTATCTAGGTGTGTGTGTAACTTCACTTCCTCGAAATTAGTAAAATTTTATAAAGCAAATTTATAAAATAGATATTTTCCTTTGGGCTTTACATTTTTATATAAAAAATGATGATGTATTTATATTTTCCTTTAGGCTATTTTTCTTTTGGGCTATTTTCTTTTGGGCCAAATGGTAATAGCCCATATTATAGCAATCAATTGCTATTAGTTAAATTCTGTAAATCTATAGTGTTCTCAGGAAGAGAAGAATAAAATTTGAATTTTCTATCCTCTGTTCGAATAGTTAGGTAAAAATTGAAACCTTGCAACAAACTCTCCTCTTTACCAATTCATTCTAACCAACTCCACTGTAGCTATCACGTTTGAGTTTCCCGCCAATCTCCTTCTTCTCGAACATTGCCTAACCACCTAGAATCTTATTTAAACTTGTTCCTTTCTCCTTTCATTTCTAACAATCAGGAGAAGCTAACAGCACTCTGTTCTCTCCTTCCTCCTTGAGCCAAATTGAGTTTGTGATTTGGAAGTTTGATGAAGATTGATGGCAGAGGCGAGTGTCTCGACGAACAAGTACGACGAGGTTTGATCCACTCCGACGACAATTCGGCGAGACGACCAGAGCTTCAGCACTTTTCTCCCTCGTCAAAGATCTGGATTCATCAGGTTCGAAATTGTAATTTCTAAGTTCTGGTGATCACTATCAACTTTTAATTGATCGACCTTCTTCTAGATTTGATAGGTTAGACATTGTTTTAAATTCGAATTGTTAGATTTGGTTGCTGCATTATTGTGGAGGAATTTGATCATTCAATCGGTCGATCCATAGAACACTGATCAGTAAATCTATCTCGATGTGAGTTATTGAAGTTTCCCATTGATTTGGATCGAAGAGTCAATAAATGTCACTTTTGACAAACTAAATCAACAGACAATCGATGATGATGACGAAGACATGAGTACATCAAGTACAGCACCTGCAGAACCTTTAAATACAGCACCAGTTGATCCTCCAAGCAGATCACGTACAGAACCAGAAGCCGGAACCAGCTACCTTGAGAGTTTGCCAAAAAGAATGAAGTTTTTAGCTGACCATCCCAAGGACTTGGTAATAGGTAAGATTATCAGGGGTGTAAGTACTCATTCCTCTAGCAAATTAGATATAGTTTTCTGTGTTGCATTTATTTTACAGCTTGAACCCAAAACTACTGAAGAAGCATGTAGCAATAATTTTTGGTCAGATACTATGCAAGCGGAATTAAACTAATTTGAACGTAATCAAGTTTGGGAACTTATTCTCAAGCCCATTGATCATCCGGTCATTGGCACCCGCTGGGTATTCCGAAATAAACTTAATGAGAATGGTTTAGATACTCGTAACAAAGCTCGACTCGTAGCTCAAGGATACAAACAAGAGGAATGTATCGACTACGATGAGACCTATGCCCCAGTTGTGAGATTAGAATCCATTCGCATGTTATGTGCATTTGCATGTTTTCATAATTTCAAACTATTTCAAATGGATGTTAAGAGTGCATTTTTGAACGATTTTATAAAAGAAGAAGTTTATGCAGCTCAACCTCCAGGTTTTACTGATTTTAAAAATTTTGATTATGTTTTCAAGTTGAAGAAAGCCTTATCCGGTTTGAAACAAGTCCCTCGTGCTTGGTATGATCGTTTAAACTCTTTTCTATTTGATAACGGTTTTACAAAAGGCAAGGTTGATACTACACTGTTTATAAAGTCTTTTAATGGAAATCTTCTTTTAATTCAAATTTATGTAGATGATATTATTTTTGGATCTACTGATGAATCTCTCTACCAAGAATTTTAAAGTGTATGCAGAACGAGTTTGAGATGAGCATGGTGGGAGAACTGAAATTCTTCCTTGGACTGCAAATCAAACAAACCACTAATGGGACGTTCATTAATCAAGCCAAGTACACAGAAGACTTATTAAAGAAGTTCGACCTGGAAACCGTCAAACCACTTGGCACTCCGATGGCGACTTCAACCAAGCTTGATATTGATGAACAAGGAAAATCGGTCGACATACGTAAGTATCGAGGTATGATTGATATTTTACTTTATTTAATTGCTAATCGTCTAGATATAATATTTAGCTTTGCTTGTGTGTGCGTTTTTAAGCTAACCCTAAGGAATCACATTTGTGCGCAGTTAAGCGTATCTTTCGATACCTTAAAGGCACCTATTCTGTCGGCTTGTGGTATCCCAAAACCACGTCCTTTAACCTAACCGGTTACTCAGATGCTGATTTTGCTGGATGCAAAGCGGATAGAAAAAGTACTAGCGGTACATGTTATTTCCCAGGTAAGGCTTTAGTCTCTTGGTTTAGCAAGAAATAAAATTTTGTCGCATTATCAACTACTGAGGCTGAGTATATCGCCGTAGGACGTTATTGTGTACAAATTTTATGGATAAAACAAACCTTAGAAGACTTTGGTTTACTTTACACACACATACCCATTTTCTGTTACAACACTAACACTATTAATTTGACTAAGAATCCCGTATGTCACTCTCGCACTAAGCATATTGAGATTTGACATCATTTTATTAGAGATCATCAAACAAATGGAGATATAGACCTTGTATATGTAGACAAAGAGAGCCAACTGGCTGATATCTTTACAAAACCATTAGCGGAAGATCGTTTCAATTATTTACGTCGAGAATTAGAAATTTTAGATGTCAATAATATTAATTGATTTTGTTTTATCAATTATCTATCAATATGCAAACATTATTTTTGATACAAGCCTACAAAGGGTCTGTCTGTCACCATGGCTACGGCTAAAGCGAAATGGTATTTAAGTGTTCTCCGGTGAACCTCTGTTAGCAGGGACAGTACCCCTACAGCTAATCTGAGACAGTCGCTGTGTAACGAAAAATAATTCATAAAATAATATTAATTATATTAATTGGAATTTAAAATAACTAAACTTGAAATTAAATAATTGAAAGGGGATTGATGAATAGAAAGTGGCATGCATTTATTTCTGTTGAAAAACACCTCAACAGAACCCCAGATGAACTCGTACCAAATTCGGCCCGAGTTCTGTTGGTGGTATATGGTTTTAAGTTAGAAATAAGTGGCCCCCTTTCTATTCATCTTCTCCAAATCTTCAAATCACAGCATCAGCCGCGCCCAAATCCTCCAAACCCTAGCTTTTTTCCAAGCCATTGCTTCCAATCCTCTTGGAGATTTCAATCCAAATTTTGGATTCGTACGGAGATTCTCGTCCTCTACAACATACTCAATTTTTGGAAGGTATAACCTCCTCCTTCCCTCTCTTTTAAATTCATAGTTTTAATCTTTCCATAGAAATAATGCCTAGGATTTCGAACCCCTTTTAGAGGAAGAAGACTGCGGCTAGTGAAGAGGCCTCATCTTTGGATCCTATTCAAGGATCACTCTTTTCTCTAGTTCAATCGGTAGACGGAGCATACAGTGAGTTTTACTTTGAAACTCATGACCAATCCCTATTATAGTATGCTGATTTCTCTGTTTGCAAAATATGTACCGGCACACCGATTAAATGGACCGTATTTTCTGAGCATCGTCCATACTTTAAAGCATTAGGGTTGCACGAACTTATCACCCACCAATATTCTATTGCAACTAATATTATTCGTCTGTTTTATTACAGTTTCACTTTGAACACTTTCATTGTTAAAAGTTGTGTCGGTGGATTTAATATCGAATTCAATGATGTCCTCTTAGCAAAAATCCTTGGTATCCCTAACGAAGGTGTTCCGCTAGATGATATCACGAAATTTGAATTTTTTGCAGGCACAACTTTGAGTAGCTTTAAGAACGAACTTTGTTCTCCTGACCATGTTTGTTCTACTAAGTTCAAAGCTACCAACAAGAATCTATTCAACTATGAATTGCATCGCATCGTCTATTCCACCATTTTGCCTAAATACACTTCAAAAGGCGATGTTACCACCCTTGAGTTGTCTGCCCTTTATCACATTCATAAGGGTATTCATTTTTCTGTCCCCAAAACGTTATCCAGATGAAGGGACGTTGTCGCAAAAGGAATAAAAACCTTGGTTACGCGATGATTATCCCGATTATCTTTCAGTATTTTGAGATTGACTTATCCACTTGCGCTCTCGACTCTTAGCCCAAGTATCTTCAACTGTCTCGTCACAGCACAGCCGTCCCTCCTGCTCCTTCTACTGCTCCTGCTCTACCTCCTCAGACCTACCCTATGACCTATGAGGGTATCCACCAGCATCTCTTTGATTTACAAGCTTTTATCACTGACACATCTAGGGAACGCAAGTTCCGTGATGCCAGTCGGTTTCAGGCTCTCATAAATTCTTTTGCAGATCTACGTTTTGCTCAGACTGGTCATTCTGCCAGTTCTCTTTCCCGAGATCTAGCTGTATCGGGCTACCGCTATGAGGACGAGACGGTTCGTCACGTCTTTCAGCCCGATAATGCATATGACTGGTACCGTAGTTCTGTTGCTACTCCATACCCTTCTGGAGCTAGCACTTCTAGAGCTGGTCCATCTGGACATGGTGGCACTGCTGGCGCTGATGATGGTGATGACTCTGAGGAATTTTGAGCTATACATGATGTATTTTGTCTAGATGTTATCTTGTTAGACTTTTTATTGTCTATGTTTACTTGGAAATGCTCTGACATTCCAAGATAGTACTCTATTATTTTTTTAGCACTAAGACTTTATTTGTTGAGATTGATGTATTTTGGAATATCTATTATGCTCTCATTAGCATGTTTTTTTTAATTTCAGTTATACTGTTCTCTATTTCCTTCATATTTTGATTTTACGTAGCATTATCTTTCTTAGGTTATGCTTCTACATATAAAATTGTCTGTGAAATACATGTTTATTGTTATATATTTTTCTTGTATTTCTTTAACGTTGAATTCTTATGCATAAATTGCAGGGGAGCTTCTCTCTTTTGCAATTATTTTGCTAAGTGACAACGGGGGAGAAATAGATCTAACATCTTTTGCAGGATACATAAAATATTTTTGAGGATACAGTACAGTACCATTGCTGAACAAGTACAGTTTTAATTTCTTGTCAAATCAAAAATCGAGATGTTATATCGGTCAAGGTTTGTTAATTATCAAAATGGGAGAGATTGTTGGCCCATTGGTCATGGTCGAACCTGATTTTAATAATTGATCTAACCCTGTCTCGATATAAGGCTACTTGTACATTTGTTGAGAACTTCTACCTTACTGTTCAAGACTGAAACTGTTTTGCCACATGAGTCTGTATTTCAATATTTAATATAATTTTCATATTTATTGAGTCTAGGAATACTTTGTACACCGAGTCGTACTGGCAAATAGGCTACCCTAAAACTTTTTAAAATATTCTATGATTTTGAAAATAACCCATTTTACAAACAGCTTCTAACTGCTAAAACTTTTCAAAAGCCCAAAACTCAAAATCCGATTTATAAAATTTCCCAAAAATCAAACTCTGGACACCAACAAAGTTCGACCCGAGTTCGGTCCGAACTTGCCCTGAGTTCGGTTCGAACTTGCCCCGAGTTCGTTTGGTGCCGTTGGATTTTTGAATTTGGTCATCCTACAGTTATGGACGCAACAACTACTTGTCGAGATTTTTTCAAAGAATTCTGTCCAAATTCTGTCCGAGTTCTGACTTTGGAAGACCTATAAATAGAGAAAATTTTCACTCATTTCAACGCACCTCTCTTCTCTCTTCTCTCTAAGCTTAATACGTCTTCCAAAGTATTCTAAGCTCTTTCATTTTCAAATCCCAAGCCAATTATAATCCTCTAGTCGATTTGCCAGTGCGATAAGGTCTAGAAGTTTCAAAGAGATTGTAATCAGAGGCTTGATAGAAGAAAGACACTTCACAATTGAAATTGGTCGAGTACTTCGGATCAAAGCTCGCGTTGCAGAAGTTGCAAGGACTTCGTATGAAAACTTGCGATATTTTTCCATAGTGGATTCAACTGGAAGCTAGAGTTCTTCCGACTGGAATAGTCCTCACAAGGGAAAAAACTAGTATACATCGCCATGTTTGTGTTTTCTTTCTGATCTATGCTTTTCATTTACTTACTTATGATATATTATATGTGATCTTGTTGCTAACAATTTTTAATTAGCTAAATTATGCTGCCTACTCTATTTACCCCCCTCTCTAGAGTATTGCGCTTTACAATTCGTTCCTACGAGGAAGGGACGACATCAGTAATGGCGCCCAAAAAAAAATTAAACCAAAGGATCCACCCGGCGTCATTAGACATGTCGCCAAGCTTGTTGCCCCCCCCCCCACACACTCGGTGACATTGCCCACTTTACCCCCCCCCCCCAATTGATGATAATGATTTATATGTTTGTTGTCTTATCTAACCTCCAAAATGAGGAAATGCCATGAAGTTCAGAAATATAACTTATGTAGTCAGAATAGGTAAACTGCTATTTGTATAATATTTTCAATCAATAACACTAAAGTGAAGTAACTCGATGATTCATGGTAATCATGAATACAACTGCAAAAGTGCTGAGACTGAAAAATAGAGCAGAAAATATTCTTATCATGTCAAAATTGATCGTTGTTAGATTCAAAAGACTGGGAAACATAATTGTGTAATATAGTGGGACGGCATCAGTAATGGCGTCCGGGTGGGACGTCATTACTGATGTCGCCGAGTGGGGGGGGAGGGGGCACAAGCTTGAAGACATGTCTAATGGCGCCGGGTGGGTCCTTTGGTTTAATTTTTTTTGACGCCATTACTGATGTTGCCCCTTCCTCTCCTTTATAATATTTCCAAAATCATCACTTTTTGCATAAATATGACAAAATTCATCACTCTGTGTAAATTTTTTGAATCTTTTTCCTATCTTTCATAAACGTATAACATTTGCATACTTCTGAAAGATTCCAGTTAGTATATAAATTTTAAGCATAAATTTTTTTAAACGTGTTTCGTATGAATTATTAAAAAAAATGGCACAAAAAAGAGGTGAGAACATGTTTAATTAACTAAATTTGACAATCTGTTTAAGCAAATGAAGTTTCTAAATATAATATTTCCTTTTGACGAATATTTGACCGATTTCGTATTTTATTTGCACTGTGCCTATTTATACTTATACTTTTGTCGTCCCAAATTTTTTCTGGTTGTCGAATTGCTAACAAATGAGGACATACTATAGGAATTCAACAAATAACAAAACAAAATATTTGTTAAGGAAAACCAATTAATATAGGTGTGCCACTAATGTAGTAGTCACTCATCAATGAATCATTTAGTTAGTCCATTCCTGTCACGCCCCAGAACCAGAATACTGGAGAACGGGGGAATGACTCAGCCAGCTACGTATTACTGGTAGATGAATACCGTATAATACGATCAATGCTGTCTAAAGACGAGGGGGTGCATACTACATAAAAGTCTCACTATGGTCACTTCACATCTATTGTCTCAATCATTTGTCTCAATCATCCAAACGCTCAGTCAAAATGTTCTTTGATATCTGGCTTTACAAAACATAGCCAGATGATGTAGCAAGGCATACACAATTGTTATCAGCTGCAGCCTGACTTAGTTACAATTATGTAAAAGTAAGTACAAGACGATCCGACTAACATGTCGGTGCCAAACGGCAAGGTATAAAGTAGATAACAAAACGAGCGGGAAAGTAAGAAACCCACTCGAGTCCTCCTGCGATCATCCTTCTAGTGTTGACCATCTTGGAGGTAGAAGTAAGCTGGATCCTCGGGGACCGGCTCTAAATCTGGCCATGCAAAACCAGAGAGGTTAGACCTCTAATAGCAAGTACCACAAGGAAGCACGACATGAGAACTAAAACCAGACATGAGAAATATAATAATAGATCTCTGCTTTCCACTAGGATTCACATCACATCACGATACTTCGAACCAACCTCCCAACCAAACAAGGACAGAAGTTGGCCCGTCATGTCCTGACATTCTGATCATCCCAGTTAGGTAACAGAGTAGGTACAGTGCACAAACAAATCAATTTAAACGGCCAGGCAACTACTATGGCTTGCTATTGTGAGTCCCAAGTTATCCTGGTTTTATGCAATGAGGATTTCTCAGTTCTTACTATGCGCAAGCAAGGCTAGTCTATCCAGTCAATCAATTACGCCAATCATGAATTAGACGAGTCCCAGCGGGACGCCCGTCATCAATATACAATAGTTAATATAATATAAGCAGATACCGCTTCCTGCCCGTGTGACAGATTTGCAGTATCTGTGGGAACCAGCCGGCCTGTCGGGCACTACTAGTCCCAAGAGGGCTGCCATGTAAGAACTCGGGAATCTATTCTCTCCATGCAATCATTATTTTATTTAACTTAATAGTCTCTACGTTGAGTGAAGTACCATGCCGTGGATCATGGTCATTCAGAATGAGTACTTTCGTACGGGGTACGATATGCGCAACTCTACAATGATACCAGTGCGGTCAGGTTGTAGGTCTTACATAGCGTAATACAACAATCAAAACTAACCACGGAGTAATCATGCCTTGACCATAAAGTACACATGCTTCTTTGGTAAGATAAATAAATAATAAATGAATTGAAGCTTGCATGTGCCTGTATGCCAATATTCGGGATTAGCCAGTCGATTTCAATAGTTCATAATTAATATGAATGTGTCTCATTCATTCAATTAATAAGACGACTAGCCAGTCTCTTAGTTCCAACTAGGAACGCATGATCAATTATTAGTCAAGGTCACAATCATTATTAATGGTGACAAGGCATGAAAGTCAACTAGTATTCAGTGGGGTCGAGTCTACAACTCTCAGGGTTTAATTCCAGTCAATCGGGGTATCTATAACTCAATTCACGACACATGGTACATTCCACGTAACAATCTATATTTAACAGAAATATTAATATATCATGATTATATCAAGTTTTATGTCAAAAGGCGTAAGGATATAAAATGGACGTTAAATATCTAATAAAATATCAATATACAGGGCTATAGAAGATCCAGGGTAAGCAGGCTACTCTCATGTCAGCCTACGCTCATGTCAACGTACGCTCAGGTCAAGCTACGCTCAAGCCAGCGTATGGACTCCATACGACTCCTCTTCAAGGCAGCGTATGGACTCCATACGACTCCTCACTATCCAAGCCAGCGTACGCAAGTCATACGCTTCCAAAAGGCAGCGTATGAACTCCATACGACTCCTTACTATCCAAGCCAGCGTACGCAAGTCATACGCTTCCAAAAGGCAGCGTATGAACTCCATACGACTCCTTACTATCCACGCCAGCGTATGCAAGTCATACGCTTCCAAAAGGCAGCGTATGCAAGACACACGCTACCTAAAAAGGCAACGTATGCACTCCATACTGTGCTGCGCTAAAGAGCGCGCACAGCTCAGTGACGCAAGCTAAAAAGCTAGCATACACTGCTCACTGTCTTCTCCAAACAGCAAGAACTCCACGGTTGCACCCCAAAGTTTCAAAAGTCCATAACTTGGTCAAAACAAGTCCAAATCCAACTTTTCAAAGGTCAAAATTGGGTAGAATAAACTTCTCTACAATATGGAACCATCAAAACTTGAAAACAAAAAAGTTTGATAGATCAAAACCACTAAAATCCGAAAACAACTTATTTCTAGATCTACTAAAAATAAAACTTCAAAATGAAAAATGCCAAGTTCTAAACTATCTTAGAATCACAAGGGGAAAAGAATGGAACCATAAAAATGGATCCTCATGAAGAAGTAAGATGTACTTGCCTATGGATTTTGTAGGTGGAGAGAGTAATGAGAAAGAAGGAGAAGAGTAATGGTGAAGAAAAAATAATGAAGAGAGAGAAAGGGGGGTTGGCTTTAAATGGAAGGGGTGGTAGGTGGGAGCTAATGGGCCGGGTTGCAGGGGGATCCAACAAAGCCAACCCGAGAACCCAACCTAGGCCGAACCACAATAGGCTAACTAAAGCAGAGAATAAAATAACAGCAAAAATAAAATGCAGAAATAAAATTGTAGAAAATTAATTAACATGAATTAAAGGAAATTTAAATACAGGATAATACATGATAAATATTAAATAAATACATTCGAGGAGTACATGTATAAAATACGCATTCTGGGAACGGAAAGTGACATCTCTACCCTCCTTAGAAAAATTCCGTCCTCGGAATTTCAAATCCAAGCAGGATAGAAACATCGGAGCTAAACTAATCTAAGTACAAGCAATTCAATCAAGCAATCATTTTACAATGTCCTTAACAAGTAACATATCTATACTTAACAATCTACGATATTAAGCAAATTCTACCCATAAGGTGATAAGCATGAGGAATCAAGACAATCAAGGTACACAAAAAAAGATATACCTTGTGAGTCAAACAGATATGGATACCGTGATCGGATGTCATCCTCACGTTCCCACGTTGACTCTCCCAAAGAGTGATGACCCCAAGCAACCCGGACAAGGTTAATTGTTCCGTTCTTGAGTATCTTCTCTCTTCGGTCCAAGATGGACACAGGCTGTTCCTCGTAAGACAGGTTGGTACCAACAACCAGTTCTGAATGATCGAGGATATGGCTGGGGTCCGATACATACCTTCGTAATTGAGATACATGAAACATGTCATGCACCTCTCGTAACGAAGGTGGAAGGGACAAACGATAAGCAACATCGCCTACCCTATTAAGAATAACAAATGGGCCTACGTATCGTGGGCTCAACTTCCCGCGAACGCCAAATCTAATGACCCCACGGGTAGGTGAGATCCGCAAGAACACGTGGTCCCCAACAGAAAACTCTAGCGGCCTACGATGCTGGTCCGCCCAATGACGATGCCGATCCTGCGCAACACGAAGTCGCTCTCTAATTCCCTTAATCACTTCAACCGTCTGGATAATCATTTCTGGGCCTAGCATCTTCCTTTCCCCGATATCATCCCATGCTAGTGGCGATCTACACTTCTTACCATATAGTGCTTAAAATGGTGCCATCTGGATACTGGCTTGATAACTGTTGTTGTATGAAAACTCAACTAAGTGCAGGTGGCTTTCCTAAGATCCTCCAAAATCTAGGGTGTAAGCTCGCAACATATCTTCCAAAGTCTGAATTGTCCTTTCTGATTGCCCATCCGTCTGCGGATGGTAAGCCGTGCTAAATCTCAACTTGGTACCCAGACTATGATGCAAGCTCCTCCAGAAATGTGATGTAAAGCGGGTATCTCGATCTGACACAATACTGACAGGGACTCCATGCTGCCTGACTATCTGTTGCATATATAACTCTGCCAACTTTTCTGTAGATTGCCCTACTCTGAAAGAAAGAAAGTGTGCTACCTTTGTAAGCCGATCTACTATCACCCAAATAGCATCTTTACCACTTGGTGATCTCGGTAAACCGGTCACCAAGTCCATTGTGATGTGTTCCCACTTCCATTCCGGGATAGGAAGCGGTTGTAATAATCCAGCTGGCCTCTGCTGTTCTGCCTTTACTTGCTGACATATCAAGCAACGGGAAACAAACCTAGCTATCTCCCTCTTCATTCCGTTCCACCAGAAGTGCTGCTTGATATCTTGGTACATCTTGGTCCCTCCAGGATGTATAGAATACTGGGAACTGTGAGCTTCTGTCATAACTTTCTGTCTGATATCTCCACTAGGTACACATAGACGTGATCTAAACCTAAGCGTACCATCTTCGTGAATTTGCATCTCTTTTCTGAGCCCTGACTCACATTCTGCCCTAAGCTTCTGAATCCTTGGGTCCTGTGCCTGGGCTGCCTTGATCCTGCCCACCAAGTCGGATTGAACTTGTAGACTCGCCAGAATTCCTATATCATTAGGAAGTATAACTTCGATGCCCATCTCCTGAAGGTCTTCTAAGATGTGCTTCTGCGTTGTCAACATAAATGCGCCGCCTCTTCTGCTGAGAGCGTCTGCTACCACATTAGCCTTACCTGGATGATACTGAAGCTCAACGTCGTAATCCTTGATCAGCTCTAACCATCTTTTCTGCCTCATGTTCAGCTCCTTCTGAGTAAAGATGTACTTCAGACTTTTTGTGATCTGTGTACATCTCCACTCGGTCACCATATAAGTAATGCCTCCATAGCTTCAAAGCAAATACTACTGCCGCTAATTCCAAATCATGAGTTGGGTAACTCTTCTCGTGGTCCCAAAGCTGCCTAGATGCATACGCTATCACCTTCCCATGTTGCATAAGGACACATCCAAGTCATTTACCTGACGCATCACAATATACTGTAAAACCTCCGGGTCCAACTGGCAATGTAAGAATAGGCGCTGATATCAACTTCTACTTCAGATTCTCAAATGATGACTGACATTCTGCCGACCAGACAAATGGCACATCCTTCCGTGTCAAGCGGGTCATGGGTGCTGAAAGTCTTGCAAAATCTGACACAAATCTTCTGTAATATCCTGCCAATCCTAAGAAACTCCGTACATCAGCTACGGTCTTGGGTACTGGCCAACTCTCTACTGCTTCTACCTTCTTGGGATCTACTGCTACTCCAGCTCCTGATACGATATGACCCAAAAATAAAATATGATCCGTCCAGAATTCACACTTACTGAGCTTGGCATACAACTAGTTCTCTCTCAGAACCTGCAACACTTTCCTGAGGTGGTCTTCATGCTCCTCTTCACTAGCAGAGTATACGAGAATATTGTCGAGAAACACCACGACAAACTGATCTAAATATGGCATAAAAATACGGTTCATCAAATCCATGAATATAGCTGGAGCATTGGTCAAACCAAACGGCATTACTAAGAATTCATAATGTCCATACTTCGACCTGAATGCTGTCTTGGGAATGTCTTCCTTTCGAACCCTCACTTGATGGTACCCTGAACGAAGATCTATCTTGGAGAAAACTCTAGCCCTGCTCAACTGATCAAATAAGTCGTCGATCCTTGGTAATGGGTACTTGTTCTTTACTGTTGCCACGTTAAGCTTCCTGTAGTCGATACACAATCTGGATGATCCATCCTTCTTCCCCACAAGTACCACTGGTGCTGCCCATGGCGATATGCTAGCTTGGATAAACTTCTTCTCCTTCAATTCCTCTATGTGCTGATACACCTTGGCCTGCTCCGAATCCGCCATTCTGTAAACCCGATCTGATATTGGTTTAGTTCCAGGTGCCAATTCTATGCTGAACTCAATATCTCTAACCGGTGGTAGACCTGGAAGTTCTTCGGGAAATACGTCTAGAAATTCTTCAACTACCTTTGGAACATGAACATCTTCCATTGCTGTTATTACTCCCTGCTCTTGCTGAGTTGCCTCTGATCTGACTAAGGTAAATCTTTTATGCCTGGAATATCAAAAGATACACTCCCACTACGATAATCTATTGTCGCATGACTGTCTTTCAGCCAGTCCATGCCTAAGATAACGTCAAAATTTCCAACAAGAAATTCTATCAACTAGGCGGGTAAGGAATGCCCGCAAACTATAACACTACACGCTAGAATAACTCTACTAACTCCTACGAGCCCATTACCAGTGAGTATATTCAACCTCCCTGGCAATGCCTCGAACTCCATTCCTAGCCGTGTCGCAAATTGTGCAGATATAAATGAGTGTGATGCTCCCGAATCAAACAATGCTACTGCGGGATATGAGGCGACGAGAATGTTACCTGCCACAACATCTTCCGATGCTAATGCCTCCTCCAAGGACAGTGTAAATGCCTGCCCTCGACCTCCTTGCTGGTTCCCATGCTGTGGCCTAGCCTGGTGCTGCTGCTGGCCCTTGCCTTGATGATGCTGGGGTGGTCTATGCTGGTGTTGATGTATCGGCGGTCCCTGCTGTCGAAACATCTGAGCCTGTGGCATTAACGGACGCTGGGCCAATGGTCTCACTGCCACTGCTGGTCCTCGATACTGCCCTGCCCCTGGTGCTGGCAGAGCAGGAAACTGTTGCCCTGGTCCTCCTGACCTCGAATTCATGGGACATGTGGTAACCCGATGGTCTGGATTTCCACATATCAAACACAGTCCGTTCAATGCCCGACACACATCTCTAGTGTGCCCCATCTTCCCGTAATAAGTACAGCCCGCTGGGGATTGCTGGTTCTTCCTCTGTTGCTGTTGCCTGGGTGGTGGTGCTGGCCCCCGTATCGCCACATCGTGGATATGAATGCCAGGGGATGGTGCTGTTGTTCGGGGCGCTGCTCCCCCTCCTCCTTCAATCTGACTGTGAGATCTCTTCTGACCTCCAGTCCTAACTGTGATCCTCTGAATGGTGATCTCATGCCTTCGGGTTGCCGTCAATATTTCGTCGAAAGTCTGGTAGTTATGCCCCTCTATCAATTGCAAGAGCTCAAGATGAAACCCTTGCTGGAACCTCATCGCCCTCTGGCGCTCCGTTGCTACCATCTCTGGGGCAAACCTACTCAATCTGCAGAACTCCGCTGCATAAGCATCTACAGTCTTGCCAGCCTGCTTGAGGTTGATAAACTTTTGTTGTAGCTCAAACTGCGCCACAACTCCATAGTACTTCGTCTTGAACCTTGCAGTAAAATTGTCCCAATCAACAGGACGTCTGATGCCTACTTCCTCTGATTCCCACCAATCACGTGCGAGATCCTGAAGTAACAACTTCACTAGATCCACACGTTCTTCTGCCGGCACCTTAGCGGCTGTCAGAATAGCCTCAATATCCTTAAGCCATGCATCTGCTGAGATGGCATCCTCCGTGCCCTCGAAACGGCGGGGGTTGTACTTGCAAAACCGGGCTGACGCTCCTGAATCTGTCCTTGCCCCTCTTTCCAATGTCGTCTGTAATCCTTGGTTGAGTAGTACATTCTACTCTTGTAACTGAGCGTGCATGCGCTGCTGGGCCGCTGAGTAGCCATCATCCCTCTCATGATCTCCAGAAGGGCTGGTGTGTCCAACTCCACAGGGGTAGGTGGAACTATTGGTGGTGTTGGAACATCCGGATACTGTGGTCCAGCTGCTGCTTCCACTATTACTTCTTCCTGGGTAGTCTCCTGAGTTAGTACCGGCCCTTGTTGCTGACCATCCTGGTCAGGTTGTCCATGTTGCTGTCCATGTTGTTGCTGTCCAGCTCTGACAGGTACGGACGAGGTGTCCCTAAAAAAAGAGACAAGAGAACAATCAAACGACCGGACATGAAGGATCAATGAAGTCAAAGGATATTGGAATGTCAAGCTAGAGTTGAGAGTAACGAATCATGAGATCAAGGGGAAACATGTGTGATTGAGACATCCTATTAAAATACCCCACAAGTCTGAAATCAGACCTGCATGGGCCACCACTAAAACCTTGTCACGCCCCAGAACCAGAATACTGGAGAGCGGGGGAATGACTCAGCCAGCTACGTATTACGGGTAGATAAATACCGTATAATACGATCAATGCTGTCTAAAGACGAGGGGGTGCATACTACATGAAAGTCTCACTATGGTCACTTCACATCTATTGTCTCAAACATTCAAACAAGAAACAGAAATAGAGAACATGTAAGATAAAGCAGTAAGGCGTCCCAAACGCTCAGTCAAAATGTTCTTTGATATCTGGCTTTACAAAACATAGCCAGATGATATAGCAAGGCATACACAATTGTCATCAGCTGCAGCCTGACTTAGTTACAATTATGTAAAAGTAAGTACAAGACGATCCGACTAACATGTCGGTGCCAAACGGAAAGGTATAAAGTAGATAACAAAATGAGCGGGGAAGTAAGAAACCCACTCGAGTCCTCCTGCGATCATCCTTCTAGTGTTGACCATCTTGGAGGTAGAAGTAAGCTGGATCCTCGGGGACCGGCTCTAAATCTGGCCATACAAAACCAGAGAGGTTAGACCTCTAATAGCAAGTACCACAAGGAAGCACGACATGAGAACTAAAACTAGTAATGAGAAATATAATAATAGATCTCTGCTTTCCACTAGGATTCACATCACATCACGACACTTCGAACCAACCTCCCAACCAAACAAGGACAGAAGTTGGTCCGTCATGTCCTGACATTCTGATCATCCCAGTTAGGTAACAGAGTAGGTACAGTGCACAAACAAATCAATTTAAACGGCCAGGCAACTACTACGACTTGCTATTGTGAGTCCCAAGTTATCCTGGTTTTATGCAATGAGGATTTCTCAGTTCTTACTATGCGCAAGCAAGGCTAGTCTATCCAGTCAATCAATTGCGCCAATCATGAATTAGACGAGTCCCAGCGGGACGCCCGTCATCAATATACAATAGTTAATATAATATAAGCAGATACCGTTTCCTGCCCGTGTGGCAGATTTGCAGTATCTGTAGGAACCAGCCGGCCTGTCGGGCACTACTAGTCCCAAGAGGGCTGCCATGTAAGAACTCGGGAATCCATTCTCTCCATGCAATCATTATTTTATTTAACTTAATAGTCTCTACGTTGAGTGAAGTACCATGCCGTGGATCATGGTCATTCAGAATGAGTACTTTCGTACGGGGTACGATATGCGCAACTCTACAATGATACCAGTGCGGTCAGGTTGTAGGTCTTACATAGCGTAATGCAACAATCAAAACTAACCACGGAGTAATCATGCCTTGACCATAAAGTACACATGCTTCTTTGGTAAGATAAATAAATAATAAATAAATTGAAGCTTGCATGTGCCTGTATGCCAATATTCGGGATTAGCCAGTCGATTTCAATAGTTCATAATTAATATGAATGTGTCTCATTCATTCAATTAATAAGACGACTAGCCAGTCTCTTAGTTCCAACTAGGAACGCATGATCAATTATTAGTCAAGGTCACAATCATTATTAATGGTGACAAGGCATGAAAGTCAACTAGTATTCAGTGGGGTCGAGTCTACAACTCTCAGGGTTTAATTCCAGTCAATCGGGGTATCTATAACTCAATTTACGACACATGGTACATTCCACGTAACAATCTATATTTAACAGAAATATTAATATATCATGATTATATCAAGTTTTATGTCAAAAGGCGTAAGGATATAAAATGGACGTTAAATATCTAATAAAATATCAATATACAGGGCTATAGAAGATTCAGGGTAAGCAGACTACTCTCATGTCAGCCTACGCTCATGTCAGCGTATGCTCAGGTCAAGCTATGCTCAAGCCAGCGTATGGACTCCATACGACTCCTCTTCAAGGCAGCGTATGGACTCCATACGACTCCTCACTATCCAAGCCAGCGTACGCAAGTCATACGCTTCCAAAAGGCAGCGTATGAACTCCATACGACTCCTTACTATCCAAGCCAGCGTACGCAAGTCATACGCTTCCAAAAGGCAGCGTATGAACTCCATACGACTCCTTACTATCCACGCCAGCGTATGCAAGTCATACGCTTCCAAAAGGCAGCGTATGCAAGACACACGCTACCTAAAAAGGCAGCGTATGCACTCCATACTGTGCTGCGCTAAAGAGCGCGTACAGCTCAGTAACGCAAGCTAAAAAGCTAGCATACACTGCTCACTGTCTTCTCCAAACAGCAAGAACTCCACGGTTGCACCCCAAAGTTTCAAAAGTCTATAACTTGGTCAAAACAAGTCCAAATCCAACTTTCCAAATGTCAAAATTGCGTAGAATAAACTTCTCTACAACATGGAACCATCAAAACTTGAAAACAAAGAAGTTTGATAGATCAAAACCACCAAAATCCGAAAACAACTCATTTCTAGATCTACTAAAAATAAAACTTCAAAACGAAAAATGCCAAGTTCTAAACTATCTTAGAATCACAAGGGAAAGAGAATGGAACCATAAAAATGGATCCTCATGAAGAAGCAAGATGTACTTGCCTATGGGTTTGGTAGGTGGAGAGAGTAATGATAAAGAAGGAGAAGAGTAATGGTGAAGGAAAAATAATGAAGAGAGAGAAAGGGGGGTTGGCTTTAAATGGAAGGGGTGGTAGGTGGAAGCTAATGGGCCGGGTTGCAGGGGGATCCAACAAAGCCAACCCGAGAAACCAACCTAGGCCGAACCACAATAGGCTAACTAAAGCAGAGAATAAAATAACAGCAGAAATAAAATGCAGAAATAAAATTGCAGAAAATTAATTAACATGAATTAAAGGAAATTTAAATACAGGATAATACATGATAAATATTAAATAAATACATTCGAGGAGTACATGTATAAAATACGCATTCTGGGAACGGGAAGTGACAATTCCGATTAGGTTTCCTTTTCATTGCACCCCCACCCCCCGACTGTCGAAGTCTTGTGAGAAATTCACAAAAAAATTGGGACGACAAAAGTACAAGTATAATTCGACGGACTACAAAAAAATATGTTAGAAAATTTGGTCACATATTCGTCAAACGAAAATATTGAGCTTATAAACTCCACATGCTTAAACAGGTTATCAAATTTGGTTAATTAAACAAGTTATCACAACGTTTTTTGTGTCAATTTTATCAATAATTCGTATGAAACATGTTTAAAATTTTACATGCATAAAATTTGTATACTAAATCAAATCTTTCAAAAATATGCAAGTATTATATATTTCTAAAAGATACAAATTTTTTTTACGTATAATACGAGTTTTATTCGGACTAAGAGCATCATTAGTAGTTGGGACTCTCAAATGCAATTTGGGGCCCAAAATTTTTATTAAAAAAAGGTAAATGTAGAATTGGTTGGATTTGTATGAGAATACTATAAAATGATAAAGTGGGCTCCGGTCCCAAAGATTGTGTGGTAAAAAATTAATGTAGAAAAAATAATAATATAAAGTCTTGAATCTAGAAAGTTAGACTCAAAATTGGGACTTACTATTCTACAAAACGAGTTTCTACAATCTAGAATATAGAAATTGGAAGGCCCAACCCATAGCACCTTTGGGTGGGTTGGGATCGAAATTATAAAAATTGGAATTAGGAATGAGACTTACTATTCTACAAAATTAGCTTCTACATTCTAAATCTAGAATCTAGAAAATGGAATGTGCCTTAATAATGATGCTCCTCGGACTAGGAGGAGAGGAGGTAGCTAAGGGCATGTTTGGTTCGGAGGAAGTCCCTTCCAAGTGGAGCCGTTTGCTGCAACTGGTCGGAGCTCGCGGTAGTTGCAGCGTTTGGCTCACGCGGGAAACGGACATTGCAAGTGTCTAATCTATGTAACACTAGTTGCAGCTCCTAAGTTTTTTGTTACAACCAAGTTACATAAAAAAATGGAAGGAGGTGGGAAGAAAGTGTGAAGAGAGAGAGAGGAGGAGGTGCAGCTCCCCACCACCACTGCCGGTGCCGGTCCTCCTCCTCTTCCTCCCTTCGCTTCCGGCCATTGCTGTTGGTGGCGACGGAGAGAGGAGGTGGCGATGGTGGTGGGGAGTAGTGGCGGTCGTGGTGGGGAGTGGTGACGTTGGTGGGGGGGAGACGTGGCGATGGAGAGAGGAGGAGGCGGTGGTGGTGGGGAGTTGTGGCGGTGGTGGGGGGAGACGTGGCGACGGAGAGAGAGGAGGAGGTGGCGGTGGCGATGGTGGTGGGGAGAGGTGGCGGTGGTGGTGGGGAGTGGTGGTGGTGGTGGTGGGGAGATGTGATTCTTTTGGGAAAAAAATATAACAGAGAGAGAGAGAGAGCTGATTTATATTATAAAAAATTTGGGGGTAACCATACCTAGATTAACCATACATAGATTTTCCACTTACAACAATTATCCAAACACCAAACCAATTTTTCTTCCACTTGCAGCACAAAAAAAAGTACTCTATCCAAACATATTTTGGTAAGTACCACTTGCTACAAGTATCCTGTAACTCATCATGATATAAGTGTACTTTCACACTTCCAAAGAGTTACATCTATCCAATCAGCCTCTAATATAAGATGTCACCAAAATAGCAAGAGGAATTTCCCGGATCCCGTCACCCCCTCTATTAACCTCACCCCCGTCCCCGTACAAACACATTCATATGATATGATGGCCTTAGCCGGTGACCGGATCCCCACCCCCCACCCCTTCCCTTGAAAGCAACAATACACACACAGACAGAGAGCGCCGAAAACTCAAAAGCCAAAGCCCCCACTTTTTCTTCTTCCTCCTCTTCTTCTTCAGAGTGAGTTTAGAGAGAGAGAGAGAGAGAGAGAGAGAGAGAGAGAGGGAGGGAAGGAGGGGGAATGCAGCAGCACCTGAAGCAGATGCAGCCCATGATGGCAGCCTATGCTTCTCCAAACCAGGTCACCACTGATATCATACAGCAGGTCTGCATTGCTCTCTCTCTCTCTCTAGCTAAAAATCTTTTGGATGTGTTTGTATTCTCTTTGTTATCTACTGTTGGTTCAGCTTTCTTCAATGTGGGGGTTTGTAGTGGAAGAAGAGAGCTTCAAGTGGCTTTTGTTTGTTTCTTTTCATTATGATGGGCCAAAAATGAGTCCCTTTTTTTGTTTTTTTTTCTGAAGGACTTCTAATGGTGAACCAATGGGTTTTTGGATGCTATGTTCTGTGTTGATGATACATTCAATGTGGGTTTGCTTATAGTTGAAGAAATAGTGAAGTGGGTTTGTTCATTATGGCAAAATGAGTCCATCCATAACTGGATTTTTGGATGTTATGCTCTGTATTGTTACATTCAATGTGGTTTTTTGTAGTTGAACAAGTAATGAAGTGGGCTTGTTTCATTTCTAGCCAAGATGAGTCCTCTTTTTTTTTTTTTTTTGCATGCTAATGGTTTTTTGGGATGGTATTGATATTGTGAATGCCACAAACACGTATCGGACACGGCACAAACACTCAAGAATACACGTTGGATACGACGCAGACACTCCAAAATACGCAGCATTTCTGTATGGCTTGTGGTGTTTGGATGCTAAGATATATTCGATGTGGTTTGTGGTTAAGGAACTGGATTGGGTTTGTTTTCATTATGGCAAGACTTTGGCATTCCTTGTGGGCTTTTGGATGCTATGCTGTCTTCAATGTAGGAACTGAAATGGATTTGTTAGGTCTTTTTTGGGATGAATGGCTAGTGGGTTTGTTTCTGTAGAAAATAGTTATATGTTACTCTTGTATATATTCTAGTTTTAATCCCACATCAGGAAATCTCTGGTAGTTTTATGTCAAAATGGGTTCTTTTTTGAATGAAGGCTCAATACTTCAGCAAGGTTTAAAGTATCGGCCGATACCGATACGTATCGGCCGTATCGGATCGGTTTTGACTCTCGCCGATCCGATACTTCCCCAAAATATCGGTATCGGCCGAGAACGCTACAGAATGGTGTGAATCGGACCGTATCGGCCGATACACGGCCGATACGAGCCGATACGGCCGATACGAGCCCGATACGAGCCGAAACCCTAAATGAAGAAAACCGGAAAGATTCCCCGACCAGAAAAAAAGCACGATCACATCCAACAGAGAACTCAATAATGGAAAATTTGTCACAGTTCACAGAAAAATACTATAAATAGATCAACGGAGCACATGAAAGCACCACAGCAACAAAGAAAAAAAAAAATCAATTACACAAAAAATTGGGAAGATCTAGAAGTTACCTCGTTTTCAGAAGGTAATTTCTCCGTCGTCGTTGTCTTGGCCATCGCCGTCGCCGCCTTGGCCGTCGGTGTCGCCGCTTTGGCCGTCGCTGTCGCCGCCTTCGTCAACACCGGTTGCCGCCTCCACCGCCTTCGTCGTTGCTCCTCCGGACGGTGTGGAGGTGGTGGAGAGGAAGAGAAAAACGTGGAGGCGGCAGAGCGGCGGAGCGGCGGAGGGAAGATGGTGGAGGCGGCAGAGCGGCGGAGAGAAAACATTTCGTGAGAGAAATGTTTTCTCTCTCTCTCTCCAGCGTCTTTTAAAGTAAAGTTAGGGTTTTTTTTTTATTAAAAAAAAAAAAAAAAACAAGCGCGTGAGCGCTCGAACTCGAACCCAGACGCAACAGAAGACTCTGGAACACATGAACAACACTGACCAGCAGGCCAACTTAAGCCTTATGTTCAGAATAGCATTCTATATATATATAACACTAACTTACATATATATGCTTTTTTTTTTACTAACTTATTAATTATTCTACATATATAGTATTATACTAACTCTTTTACAGTTTTACTAACAATAATATATTGTAATATATATATATATGGTCTATAAATATATATATATAATTATATATATATATATATATATATATATATATATATATATATATATATATATATATATATATATGTGGTAATTTTTGTTTTCTTTTATATATATATGTGTGTGTGTGTGTGTGTGTGTGTGTGGTATTTTTCTTTTCTTATATATATATATATATATATATATATATATATATATATATATATATATATATATATATATATATATATATATGGTAAATTTTCTTTTCTTTTACATATATATATATATATATATATATATATATATATATATATATATATATATATATGGGGTAATTTTTCTTTTCTTATATATATATTATTTTGTTCTTTTATATATATATATATATATATGTGTGTGTGTGTGTGTGTGTGTGTGGGGTATTTTCTTTTCTTTTATATATATATATATATATATATATATATATATATATATATATATATATATATATGGTAATTTTTCTTTCTTTTATATATATATATATATATATATATATATATATATATATATATATATATATATATATATATAATTTTGTTCTTTTTTTTACTAACTAATTGTATCTAACTAACATATATATTCAACTAACTTTTGTTTTTTTCTTTTACTACCTAATTGTATCAAACTAACTAACTTACTATATATATATATATATATATATATATATATATATATATATATATATATATATACTCAACTAACTTTTGTTTTTTTTTACTATATATATATATATATATATATATATATATATATATATATATATATATATATACTCAACTAACTTTTTTTTTACTAACTAAATATATATATATATAGCATGTAACGTTTTTTATTATTGCATGTAACGTTTTTTTATTATTGTATGTAACGTTTTTTTTGTTTTATTTTTAGGATTATATAATGGCGCCGAAAAGTCGCACGGTGGAGGAAATGGATGTTGGTTGGAACCATGGCAAGTGTGTTGAAGGAAATAGGAGGAAGGTGCAATGCAACTATTGTGGGAAAAAGATGGACGGAGGAGTTACGCGTCTCAAACAACACTTAGCTGGTATTAAAGAAAACGTAGCATCGTGTCCTGAAGTACCACTTGAGACAAGAAGAGAAATGCTGTTGCTCGTCGAGGGTAAACAAAAAGATAAATTAATAGCCGACCGAAAAAAGCAACTAGTAGATGAGGAGTTGACAAGAACAGCTCGTCAAGGAGATTCCTCAGAAGAAGAAGATGATGCTGACGAATACGCGGACCTTAGAAGGGACATGAGAGAAAGTAGGAGAGAACATGCAGCTGGGCAATGGAGTAGTCGTTGGAGTGTAGGGGAGAGAGGAGGAGGGTCTAGCAGGGGTCCGACGTTAGGTGTCCGATCAAAGTCGGTCGTCTATCGTGAGGAGGAGGTGAGAAATATTCCAGAGGTAGGGGGAAGGAGTATGGACCCATATGTCCTAAGAAAACAAGAGGCAAAACAACCCAAAATAAAGGGTGCCCTTAAGGGAATAAAGAATGCTAAAGAGCATATAGGAAGATTTATAGCAAAAATTTTTATATACAATAATATACCATTCAATGCTGCCAAAAGTCCACATTACCAACCGATGATAGACAGCATAGCAGCTTGTGGGAGTGGAGTGAAAGGTCCAACTCCTTATGAGATATCTAATACATACTTAGATATGGAAATAAATGACATAGAAGAGTACTTGAAATCCTTTCATAAATATTGGGATGAATATGGATGCACAATTATGTGCGATGGATGGAGTACTCAGAACAGAAAATGCATCATTAACTTTCTTGTATATTCTCCACAAGGAACCATATTTCTTAAATCTGTAGATGCATCTGACAAATACAAAGATACTAATTACATATTTGGACTGATGAATGAAGTTGTAGATCAAATTGGAGAAAAAAGGGTCGTCCAAGTAGTTACTGACAATGGCTCCAACTACAAGGCGGCGGGAATAAAGTTAATGGGGGTGAGAACACACTTATACTGCATTTTTATTACTTTAATGATCCAAGTTGCATTATATTTATTATTTGTATGTTTGTGTGCAGGTGAGAAAAAACTTATACTGGACTCCTTGTGCAGCACATTGTATAGATCTAATGTTGAAAGATATAGCTAATGATCCAAGTATTAAACCACTAATACAGAAGTCTCAAGAAATGACTTGTTTCATATACAATCATGGTTGGGCTCTTAGCCTCATGAGAACCGAAACCCAGAATGGAGAATTGGTTAGACCAGCCATCACTAGGTTCGCTACCAATTTTCTTGCTTTAGATTCCATCCTTGCACATAAAGATGATTTAAAAAGGATGACAAATACAAGGGGTTGGGCGGAGAACTACATGAAACTCAATCGCAAAGATAGAGACAAGGCAAATGTAGTTGTCGGCTTAATCGACAGTCAAACTTACTGGAGGGATATTGCAGGGGTCACTGCAATTTTTGGACCTCTTGTAAAAGTTTTAAGGATGGTTGATAGTGATGATAAAGCTGAGATGGGTCATCTTTATGAGGCTATGGACAGAGCCAAAATCATGATAAAAAAGAATGTTGGTAAAGGGTACAAGAAGTGGTGGCAAATGATTGATAAAAGATGGAATAATCAACTACATCAAGATATTCATGCAGCCGGTAAGTACTCTATAAATTGAATACCCTTAAAAATATATTTTATAATGCTTATAGGAATTTTAAATATTTCTTTATTTTGCAGGCTATTTCTTGAATCCCAAGTACCAATATGCTAACGATGTTGTAAACGACGATGAGGTGCTAAACGGCTTCCACCGCGTCGTTAACAGAATGGTGAATGATAATGAAACACGCCTCAATATAAACAGAGAGGTAACTATTGTTTGATATTGAATTTTTCATCTTTAAAACATTTAATATTTAATGTCATAACTTGTGTAATATCACTTTGTAGGCGGAAAGGTTCCGATTGAAAACTGGTGCATTCGGTTCACATCAAATTCAAAGTGCTGTAACTCGATGTCTCCCTGGTAGTAGTAGTTAATAACTTAATACTTCAAAATATTTATTAGATAAAGTTAAATATTTACAGAAACTAACATATTTTATTACTTTTGTAGCTGAGTGGTGGTCCATATATGCTAGGGAGGATGCTCCAAATTTGACTCGATTAGCTGTGCGCATCCTGAGTCAAACAGTGTCCTCCTCCAATTGTGAAAGGAACTGGACAACATTTTCTCTCATCCATACTCGTCCCCGCAATAGACTTACAATGGCGAGACTAGAAAAACTGGTTTTCGTCCATTATAATATGAGATTGAGGGTTCGAAATGTACAAAGATCAGGAGATGATCAAAATGTTATAGATTTGGATGAGATATTTCACGATCAAGATCCACTCGCAGCTTGGACTAGAGAAAAAGAAGCACCAGTCTTGGATGGTAGAGATAATGAATGGTTAGATGATAACTTGGATATCGATCCACAAGATACTGCCGCAAATGCTCGAAGGCCTGAAAAAAGAAAGAAAACACCAAATGTACCATCTCGACAGGTCGACAGCGATAAAGACGACAGTACTGATAGTGGAGGAGATGGAGCTACACTTCCGACTGGTGTTTACCAGTCACATGACTATGAAAATCCTGGAGACCAGTCACATGAATACTCTGGAGACTGGTCAAGTGATCATCAACCTAGAGAGCACCGTATGGATGATGTATATGCTGGAGGATCTAGCTATCGTGATGTGCCTACTCCTTCGGACAATTACAACACCACATATGATAGTTCATTTACAAGTTATTATCCATACAATACTCCAGAGGCACAAGCCGCAGAACAACCTTCTACATTTGATGGCCTCAACATGACAAGTTTTTTCAATAATACAGATATCAATCTCTACTATCCTTATAACCAACAACCATATCGGGACAATTACGATAATTACGAACCATTTTAGTGATATATTTGTATTCATTTGTATTCATTTTTTATATTCATTTTTTGTATTCATTCTTTTATTTGTACACTTTATGACATGTACTTCATACATATTGTAAAAGATTTTTATTCATGAAATAAAAAGAAAGGGATAGGCCAGAGTCCCAATGAATTTTTCTGGCCAAGTGTTTTTTGTTGAAATTTTAAATTCAAAATAAATCATTTAGCTAATTTTATTTCCGTATATTTTGAAACAAAATAATTGGATCATGGATTATATTGTAACCATTTGTAACAATGCATAAAACTAAAATTCTAGATATAAAATTATAAATAATTTTTTATTTACATAAATTTTAAAAATGTCTGAACAAATATAATTATTAATTATATAACAATGGGTCTTGTGACTGTTGTCTCGTCCAGCCATTTGCATTGCTTCTAATCTCTTGTGCCTCCCTTTATGCTTCTTAATTCGTCAAAATTTGAACCTGTGGTAATAAAACAATACAAGATTCAATTAGTACGAATAAACAATTAATGACATAGTAAAATTGAAACTAAAAATACGGAAATGAAGAAAAGTTGTAATCTTGTATATCGCAGTTAAACCAATCACAAATGATGACTATGTTTAAAAAAAACATAAAAAAACTGCCGATACTACCGAATACCAAAAATCCGATATATGTTTAAAAAAATTCTGATTTTTTTAATAATTATTTAATCAATTAATGACATAGTAATTAGTACGAATAATCAATTATAATAATTAAGAAAGTTAAAAATATTTAAATAATGCTTAAATATGTTTAAAAAATTCCTAATTTTTTTTTCTAATTATTTAATTTTGCCGATACTCCCGATACCAAAAATCCGATACTCCGATCCGATACCGCCGATACCGCCGATACTTCCGATACTGATCCTCGTACAAAATGTCCGATACCGATACCGATACCGATATTTTGAACCTTGTACTTCAGATGGACCAATGTGTCTTTTGTAATAGCTTAATGTGATTTACCAAACTCAGCTGGCACTTATGGTCAGCGAGGAGAGGTATAACCTCCTTGGCTAGGCAGACAGTCTCGGGATCGAACCATGGGGGAGGGGTGTGTGTGTGAAAACTGGAGGTAGTGGGCCCAAATGGCATGCAACACAGCGTGCACAAAGTCCCGTGCGTTATGCTAGGCATCACAAAAAACATAATAGCTTAATGTGATGTTTCTTTAATTTTTTTATCTTTTATTATGCTTTCGGTTTTGTGGTGTTTTGGATTTTTGGATTAGTATGTTTTCTCTATGTCCATTTACCTCATGTTCATTTGTTTTGCTATGCTATATTCAATGTAGTTTATAGAAAGGAATTTTTTTTCCCAAGTTAAGACTAAATTCATTCATCGGGAAAATTATTCGGCCACATCATTATGGATGTGGACGCATATACAACATGGTGGCTGTTCATGTAGCCAATTGACAATTGGAAAATTTTCAAAATTCCTAATAAGCATTTGAGCAGTAAGCCTTGAATTTGCCAAGGCATGAGCTGCACAATTAGCTGATCTTGAAATGTGGATGCATCTGATTCAAGAGCTTTTGAGTTGCCTTCCTTCATCAACTGTAATCCTTATCCTCCAATAAGTATCATTTTTCCATCAGGTTGATCGAGTCTATTAGCAGTTGAGAGTCACCTTCAATAATTATGTTCTGAAGTAATTTTATATGGCACAGTTGACGAGCTAATCTGATCGCTAATCCTTCAGCTTCTAATGGTGAGCCACCCACTGCAAGGGAGGAGTTACCGTCCTGATAATGTCCAAGTTCATCTCTTAAAATGATTACTGCTCCCATCCTATTTTTATAGTACGCATCATCAAAGTTGATCTTCCAATGTGAAGGTGGAGGTTTTGACCAGTGTTGTAATATTTCCTTAGTAGAAGTAGACAACCTTGCTGAATTTGAGTAGTTGAGCATGAGGCAAGTAGATCAACTATGTTCTGAGTTATCCTTTGAGTATTGAATTGCTTTCCATGAAAAAGAACTGAATTGTGGCCTTCCAGATGCACCAGATCGTCATAGCTACATTTCTGAAGTAGTCAATTGCATTCTCTTGTAATAGAGATTCAATGACTTCTTGGAGAAAATGGTTGGAAGGTATAGACGGTAGCTGAATATCGTTTGATGTCCAAATTGTTTGGACCATATTGCCGTTCAGTAGCAGATGTAAAATTGTTTCAGGTTCCAAATTACATAAGAGTACAAGTTGCAGGATGCTGTGGTAGAATTCTAGCTATGTTAGCTCTAACTCCGAAGTAGTTTGTTAAAACTCTCCATGCAAACATTAGAAACTTCGGAGGCAAATAAGATTGTTTCCAGAATTTTTTCCAAGTAATCTGATCCATATCCATTAAAGCAGTAGAGGGATGTGAATCCTGTATGCATTTATAGCTGATTGGGATGTAAAGTTGCCACTTGGTGTTTTGCAGTCCTTATCAATTGATCCTTTCTAGCAGCTGTAGAGATTTGGATTTTTAAGATAGCTACATTCTCCTCCATAGAAAACAATTCAGTAAGTCTATCTATGTCCCATGCAAATGTGGTTAGGTTAATTAGATCTTTCACCTTAGTAACTCTATCATCTATTCCACATACACTATTAACCCAACAATTAGGAAGAGTAGGAACACATGAGTCCGTCCATATATCTATCATCTCCCTATCTCCGACACTCCAACAAACCTTGACTTTTAAATAATTCCGACATTTTAAAATACTAGCCCATGTGCTTAAGCAAGTTATCTTTATTTCAGTTGTCCAGAAGTCCCGATTCCTTAAATTTTTTGCTTTTGATAGTTTAAACCATTCTGAATTTGGGTTAGAAAGAAATTTCCATCTCAATTTTGTGACGAGGGCTTGATTAGAAACTTCTGGGGAGCTAAACCACCTTCCTCCTTTGGTTTAGCTATGCCCTTCCATCGAGTAAAGTAGATCTTCCTTCTGTCCTCAGATGCCCTCCCCCACCCCCACCCCCACAAGCACACACACCAAAATTGTCTTTGAATCTGAGACAACTTGCTGGTAACACCTTTAGGTAGTAAATATGAGGACATATAATGTTTGCATGGAGGACATATAATATAGGTGATTGAGTTGGTACAAACTTATTGGTAACACCTTTAGGTAGTAAATATGAGGGATAGAGTAGAGCGTGGATTTGATGAGAACTAAACGACCAACATGCGAGGGGCATCGTCCTTTCTACCCACTCAGTTTAGATTTACAGCAATCTATAAGCTTACCATAGGAACTGATACAGCTTTTAGGTAGAAGAAGTTGATAACCCAAGTATGCATCATTATTGTTCATGAGTTGTACCTTCAGGACATGAAGATAAACTTGTCTCACGTGTTCATCCAACCTCTTAGAGAAAAAAGAAGAAGATTTCTCATAACTTATCTTTTGTCTGGACCAACTTTTAAAAGTTGATAAAATCTCCTTCACTTGTTGGATATTAGGGATAGAATGATATCAAGACATAAACATATTATCCGCGAAGAGAAGATAGGAATAATTAGGGGATCGACTGTTAATTTTGATGTTTGCATATAACTGAGTACTTCTCTTGGTAGAGAATAAGCTTCAAGAGAAGTTCACCACATAGAATAAATATATAAGGGGAGAGAGGGCAGCCTTGGCGAATGCCTTTTGTGGGAAGGAAAGTATGTGACGGAGCTCCATTTACAAGAATTGCATATGATGAAGTTGTGATACATGTCATGATCAGATCATTGGTCCTTCCATTTAGGCCGAAACCTTTAAGCACATGTTCAATAAAAATCCAATTTAATCTGTCATAAGCTTTCACCATATCAACTTTCAAAGCAAATGCACCCTTATTGGGACCAAAATTGTCTATTGAATGTGATATTTCTTGAGCAATGACTACATTATCACAAATTTGTCTGCCATACACAAAGCATCTTGGAATGGAGTGATGAGCTTGTCAAGGAGAGGCCTCAATCTGTTAGTGAACATTTTGGTATTTATCTTGTAAACCACGTTTGTAAGAGAAATGGGTCAATAATCAGCATGGGAGATTGGGTATGAGAACCAATGTGTATGTGATTCAAATTTGCAGGCATTTTGTTTATTCTAAAGAGCTCCTGGATCAAGTTAATTACCTCAACACCTACCACCTCTCAACATTGTTGGTAAAAGAGAGCATGAAACCCATCAGGTCCAGGCGATTTATTAAGATTCATCTCCATTAAAGTGGTTTTGATCTCCTCGGCTGATGGAATAACAGATGTAGCTTCATTCTCCTCAAAAGAAAATTTCTGCAATTGGTAGAGAATATGATCTGGAACTGGGGTAGTGTTTGTGCCTTGGAATAAGGGATGTAAATGCTTTACCAGAGTAGTAGAGATCCAGTCATGGTCACAGTGCCTGTCCTTATTAGTATCTTGAATGCTCTGATTGAGTTTCTTCGAAGCCTATTTAGAGGAGTAAGATGAAAAAAGATATTATTGCCAATTTAAGGTCATTGTTCTAATTCTGTCATGGTCATTGTGCTAATTTCAATCGTCTTGAATGGTATGTGTAGAAAATAATAGTTGGGATGATTTTATTGATGGATTACTTCACTACTTATAGGGAGTCTAGCTCCTCTACATACTACAAATTCCGATGTGGGACTAAAAGTCCCTTATTGATTCTCAACACTCCCCCTCAAGATGGGCGATAGATATTAATCATCCCCATCTTGTTACATAGCTTTGACAGACTCAATGAACTAAGACCCTTAGTCAGACAGTCTGCCACTTGTTCTTCTGAGCGAACATAGTCAATCTTCAGTATCCCTTGTTCCAGCTTTTCCTTGATGAAGAATCGATCGATCTCGATGTGCTTCGTTCTGTCGTGCTGAACCGGATTGTTCGCTATACTTATCGCAGCTTGACTATCGCTCCGAAGGTGCAATGGTGTCCCCTTGTCTAGCTTCAACTCTGTCAGCAGCGCCTTTACCCATAACAATTCTGATACTCCTAGAGCCATTGCTCTGTATTCTGCTTCAGCTGTTGACCGTGCTACCACTGACTGTTTCTTGCTTCTCCATGAAACCAGGTTTTCTCCTACAAAAACACAATACCCTGTGGTAGACCTTCTGTCGTCTATGCAGCTTGCCCAGTCTGCATCGCAGTATCCCTCAACATCTGTGCATCCATTCTTCTTGAACCACAGTCCTTTTCTCGGCGTCCCTTTCAGATATCTTAGGATCTGAAATACTGCATCCATATGACCCGTTCTTGGATCATGCATATAGCGGCTTACAACACTTACTGCAAATGAGATATCAGGGCGAGTATGCCCTAGATAAATCAGTCTGCCTACTAGCCTTTGATACCTTTCGCGATCAACAGGCTCTCCTGCTTCTGCTCCCATCTTGCACTTCTGGTCAATTGGAGTGACTGCTGCTCGGCATCCCAGCATTCCTGTCTCCTTTAGCAGATCTAGTGCATATTTCCTTTGTGAGAGAACAATTCCTTGTTCACCATTACACACCTCGATACCCAAAAAGTATCTCATCTCTCCCAGGTCCTTCACCTCAAACTCTTTGGCGAGTTTCGTCTTCAGCTTAGTGATCTCATCAGCATCATCACCTGTGATTACTATATCATCCACATATACAGCAAGTATAGTTATGTGGCCTCTTGCATGCTGGAGGAAGACCGTGTGATCTGCATTTGTCTGATGGTACCCCATGCCAGTGACAGCCTTCCTGAATCTGTCAAACCAGGCTCGAGGAGATTGCTTCAGCCCGTACATCGACTTCTTCAGTTTGCACACTTTTCCATGTGACGTTCCTTCACCTGAATCTGACACAGAGTAGCACCCCGGAGGAGTCTTCATGTAAACTTCTTCTTGTAGGTCTCCATGAAGAAATGCGTTCTTTACGTCTAACTGGTGTAGCTTCCACCCATAGTTTGCTGCAATGGAGACCAGCGTTCTTACGGTACTCATCTTCGCTACTGGGGCAAAAGTCTCATCATAGTCGATGCCATATGTCTGGGTATAGCCTTTTGCAACCAGTCTCGCCTTGTACCGCTCAACTTTTCCTTCTGGTGTTTCCTTCACTGTGTACACCCATTTGCATCCCACAGCTTTCTTCCCTTCAGGTAATGGCACCAGCTCCCATGTCTTATTTTTCTCTAGTGCCCCAAGTTCTTCCATCATTGCAGCTTTCCATCTTGGGTCCTTCTTTGCTTCCTGCCAATTCTTAGGTAAAGAAGTGGAGTCTAACGAAGTGAGGAAGACTTGATAAGTCGGAGAGATATTAGAATAAGACAAGTAGTTGGCGATATCATGTTCATAATCTTGATAACGAATAGGAGCCTTTCCCGCATTAATGCGAGAAGACCTCCTTAAGGGAGCAATGGGTGGTGGAGAAAGCATACCATCTGAGTCGGAGAGACCCGCTTTCGAATCCGAGTGATCCGGTCCGGGAGTAACATCTTCAGGAGTTGGGGCAGGAGTAGACGAGGGACTTGGCACATTTGGCACAGGGCACGGCACAGTACTGGACGTCTGCTGTCTTCTTCTGTAAACTTGGAGCTCCTTTTCCCTTGTCTGCTTCTCCCCCTGCGTAATGTACGTATTGTCTTCTTCATCCTCTGTATCAGTATCATCGATGCTTTCTTCCCCTTTCTTCCAGTTTGTCACGACAGGACAAGGTACCGATCCGACAACTACGTTTGGGCATACTACCTCCCCCTCACGTCTAACACCCGCTGTGGGAGGCGTGTTCCCAAACGCAGAACCTTCGTCCGAACCATAATAAGGTTCCAGCTCTCTGAATGTAACGTCCATGCTTACAAACAGCTTCCGTTCAACCGGGCTCCAGCATACGTAACCCTTCTGTGTCCCGGTGTACCCAACAAAGACACACTTAGCTACTCGAGGATCCAACTTACCAACGCCAGGCCTGTTATCGTGGACAAAGCATACGCAACCAAATACTTTTGGAGGAACGGTGTACGCAGTTGTCCCCGTGAGCACTTCCAAAGGCGTCTTCCAGTTCAGTAATTGAGAGGGCATCCTGTTGATGAGATAAGAGGCTGTCAAGACAGCCTGCCCCCACAAAAATTTAGGGACATTCATAGCCAGCATCATTGTCCGAGCTACCTCCAGCAGGTGCCTATTCTTTCGTTCGGCAACACCATTTTGAGCCGGTGTATAAGCACAAGAGGTTTGATGCAGTATACCATGAGAGGATAAATACGCAGCAAACCTCTTATGGGTATATTCCGTCCCATTATCCGACCGGAAACACTTAACACGAGCATTATACTGTGTCCTTACCCGTTGATGGAAGCTTTGAAATGCCTCGAAAACATCACTTTTATTCGTCAGCAGGTAGACCCAAGTTACGCGGGTAGAGCAGTCAATAAAAGTAACAAACCATCTATAACCGTTAACACCGTTTGTAGGACAAGGACCCCACACATCGGAATGAATCATATCAAAAGCAGCAGAACATTGATGCCCAGAACTCACATAGGAGCTTCTGGTATGTTTTCCCAACTCACAAGCATCACAAACTAACAACTCTTTATTTGCTTTTTGATATAAAGACGGATACAAACGACTAATAACGGGAAAAGAAGAATGTCCTACACGCTGATGGTGGAGGAGAAGCTCGGCTTCGACACTTCGACTACGGACTTCCGGTTGTGCGTCGGCAACCAAAGATGCCAGTGCTCTATCCAGACCGTTCCTGTCCAAGTACCATAGACCCTTATGCCATGTGCCAGTGCCTAGTCGTCTTCCCGTTCCCTTCTCCTGAAAAGTTACCTTAGGAATATCAAAGGAAACAATACAGTTTAGATCAAGGATAATGGCGCTAATGGATATAAGATTGACAGGAAAGGAAGGAGCATGTAAGACATTAGATAGAGTGATGGAAGGAGTGCAATCAACAGTGCCTTTACCGTAACAGGCCTAGAGGTACCATCAGCAGTCTGAATGCTCTCTGGCGACGTTAGAGTAGAGTATTTCCGGAACTCACCTCGGGAACCCGTGACATGGCAAGATGTCCCAGAGTCCATAATCCAAGCTGGCTGAGAGACAGATGCAAGAGCACGCGGAGGTATACCGGCAGTGGTTTGGAAGAAGTAAGTGCAGTAATCTCCTGTAGTGGACGGCGCCCCAGGAATGACTTGTCTTTCACCAGAACCAAGCTTGGAGCCGCGCATCTTCTCGAGAACTTCTCTCAAATGGAGTGATGTCCGCCAGCTGATTGTCCCCACCTTCATCCGCCAGATGCGCCTTGTTGCCTCCAGAGTAAGTTCCCCTTCCACCACCGTAGCTGCCTCGACCACCTCGTCGTCCACCGCGACCACGACCCCGACCATTCGAGGGAGTCCGTGTCGATTTTGGGCAAAAGCGGATGTAATGTCCTGTGTCACCACAGTTGTGGCAAACGCCTCCCGTAGAAGGAGGCTGTGTGAAAGTGGCAAGAGCAGATGTGTCAACTCCGGCCTGCTCCCCCTGGGAGATACCCTTGGTAGGCATCAGCTTCAACCGTGCTTCTTCTTGTGCCATGGCAGCTATGGCGTCCTCTAATGTCGGCAGCGTCGGTTGTGCGAGAAGGACATTCCGCCGTTGCTCAAACGCTGGGTTGAGTCCCTTCAAAAACTTCATCATCCGTTGCCGCGAAATATAATCCAGAAATTTCTGGAAATATTTGGCAAAAGTCGGTTCAACCTGAGCATCCTCTATGCCAAGAGGATCATAATGGTCAAGATCAGACCAGTACTTCTTCAACAAGGCAGCGTACTCAGAGATGGTATGATCGTCTTGGATTACCCTATCGAGCTCATCCTGCAGTTGGAAGACTCGCATGGGGTTACCCGAACCGGAGTACATGTCCTTCAACGTTCTCCAGATATCAGCAGCTCCCTCCATTGCTTCAACGTTACCCGACACTTGGTCGGTCAAAAAGGCTGTCAACCAACCAGCCACGACATTGTTGACAATGTCCCATACAGCAAACTCCTTCGAGGAGTGATCGACAGGGGCCGTAGTGTGGCCATCTACATAACCAACCAAGCCACGTCCCTTCAGCGTCCGCATCGCCTGCCGCGACCATTTCAAGTAGTTGGTCGTGCCTTCCAACTTCGTCTCCAGCTTGTCCAACTTCCCCATTTTGTACGGTGACGGATCCACATCAGTATGGGTCACGCGTGGGGTCGCCTCCGGTAATCTCTTGGTCAGGAGATCCTCGACCAGGGCCTTCATTTCTTCTGCTGTCAACTTCTCATAGATGGAATCCATGACTTCTGCAACTGCAATCAGTGAGGTGTTATTATTTCCGGAGTTGTCTTCTTTGGAGTCGTCTTCGTCTTAGTCAGCTACCGGGGGGAAACAACAAAACGAGATCCCTCACTGATATGTCGTAGTTTATACGACCAACTAGAACCGCGTCATGATAACGCGTTCGGACGGCTCAAGGGTAACCAACGTAGTTGTGCCTCCTTGCATGAGACAAACCAGAGGTATACCAGCCGGACAGAAACGATTGTAAAGACAACGTTTCTGAGATACGAAGATCTAAAGAGATTTCGTATTCGTAGCAGAGCTTCTAAAAAGAAGGTACTAATTCTCGAAGGCAACTACAGAGATCTTCTAAAGAGAAGGAACTCTGATTCTCGAGGCAACTACAGAGATCTTCTAAAGAGAAGAAATCTGTTTTTTTTTTTTTTTTTTTTTTGGAAACAACAAAAGAAAACCCTAAAAAGGGTGCTGTAGCAGCAGTAAAGGGGCGGGTTGGGGGGGGGGGGCGGCGCTGGAGGGGGGGAAGGGGGGCCGGCGGGTCAGCGGGAGGGGGGGGGGGCGGCGGGTCAGCGGGGGGGGGGGGGGGGTCAGCGGGTGGGGGGGGAAGGGGGGTCGGGGGGGGGGGCGCAGGTCAGGAGGGCTGCTCGGGGGGGGGCGCAGGTCACGGGGGCTGCTAGGGGGGGGGTCGGGGGGTGGGGGGGGCTGCTCAGGGGGAAAGGGGGGTCGGGGGGGGACTGCTCCGGGGGGGAGCTAAAATTATTATTATTTTTTTGTGGAGAGAGAGAGAGAGAGTTATGGCTTTGATACCATGTAGAAAATAATAGTTGGGATGATTTTATTGATGGACTACTTCACTACTTATAGGGAGTCTAGCTCCTCTACATACTACAAATTCCGATGTGGGACTAAAAGTCCCTTATTGATTCTCAGCAGTATGTTATTGCCAATCAAGACGTTTCAGTCGGCCATCTTATCATAGATGGGAATCAATCAAGGTTTGGACGCACATGGTAAAAGCATCCTTATCCAACACCTATTCGTCCGATTATCCCTCATTATCTACAACTGATAGGACTAGATCGGCCTCGTCGGAAGATTCGGCCTTTGTCATACCGACAACGGATGAACTACTCGTCCTCTTTGCTTTATTCTCTTTCTCCTTCTCCTTCTCAGACATGTATATTTCTTATGAATTTCCTATTTGCAACAACGATAATAGATTATGTTGTCCGTATCTTTAAATTTTGATTCAAAATTTTCTTTTGGTTTTGATTGTTACCCTTCTTTTGGTAGAGTATCTCACCTGTCAACATTTGCGAGACTATTAAATAGTTACGTGAGCCTTTATCTCTTGGTTGTTGAAATCCTCAGACATCGTTGTTGGTTTCTTGTCGGATAGAGATGTCCAAAGTCCTTTCAAAAAATGTGTATCTTGATGCGCACATACATAGTTATTAAAGGCGTACTGAGGTGCAAAGGGTGTAAAAGAACGGGGCACGCAGCGAAGATGTGAGCCTCATGAAGGCGAGGCACACATTTATTCAATTTAAAAAAAATAATATTTACAAATCATATTTGACTATGTAATAGATATTGGAAGTAGACGCATCGGAGTGTAATATTGTTATCGTGCATTATTATCTGTTATGTGGTCGTTTTTCTTTCTGATCTTACCGAGCATCTTATCGAGCATAGAAGTTTTTGTGAGTGTTTAGAACTTTCTTTTTCATTTTAATCTTGACTTTTTATTTTCCAAGAGAGATGGATTGTTAGATCCAACGGTGGTCCTACTCACAAAAAAAGATATATATTGGTAGTAAAAAATATAAAAGAAAACATAAAGCATAAATATGTTTTGAAGTGCCTCGGCTCGCACCTCGTGTGCCTCGCATCTCATGCGGGCCGATAGCTATAAGAAAAAACTGACGCTTCGCATCACATGCGGGCCGATAGCTATAAGAAAAAACTGACGTGAACTTCTCGATTTTCAAATTGTGCGATGTCACCTCTGAAGCTTGATCTAAAGTAGAATTTGAATCCAAAGCTCTGATACCAATTTGTTTCGGATAGATCAAGTATATTACTAATAGATGACACACAGGAAAACAAATTCGAGCAACCATATACACAAGATTTAAGTTGGAAATCAATAATGGGAGAAAACCACCGAAATAGATAATTTACTATTGTGGAGAAGATTACATATGAGACTTGCCCTCTATAAATCAAATAAATACTATTTATAATCTCCTAATTACATGTAATAAGAAAACAAGGATTCCTAATAAGAAATAAGGATTCCTATTCCTAACGAGGAACAATTATTCTTATTCCTAATAAGAAAATTAGGATTCCTAGTGCTAATAAGGAAAGTAGGATTCACAATTCCAATAATGAAACTATGATTTTAATAACAGACGAGATTTAAGACATCCCAATAGGTTCACTTACTCCCCCTCTGAACTTGAGGGGTGGGGTAAGCATTTTAAAAGGTGTCTGCCATATGTCCCCGTCTAGGTATTTTAGTGCCATGATGCCTAGGCAACTAGTATTTAGACGGTGAGGTCGTGAGGGACCTTAGGCCGCCTCAAACGTCTTGACGTGCATTGATTTAAATGTAACACAACCTAAGCCATTTTTGAATTTGGATGTGACTTAGGCCAAATAAAAGTTATAAATATTATTAATAATTTAATAAGATATTAGAGAATTTAAGATGAACAATAGTTTTTCCTCTTTCAATTTCTTTCTATATATGTTTATCCTAATTCATTTTATTCCATCTTTATTTTTATCTCCAACGTGCACTACCACCAACCTTATATCTATTGTATCTCTTGTTCACCCCTTTTCTTGCTAACTTTTTTTTTTTCTCCTTTGCGAAGGTCCAAGGATCTCACGATGACATTGATAGTTGTTGATCTCTCTGATAAATATGTCTTCTCTCTCTATTTTTTTTTTTTTTTTGACAATTTTTTGTTCTTTCACAAGTAGAGTATTTCTCTCCTCAGCTTCTCACATGCAGTTTAAGAAGCACGAACACTCCAAAAGATTAAGAAGCATGAACACTCCCAAAATTTGTGTCTTGTTGGATGCGTATTGGACATGCCACAAAACTCAAAAATACAAGATTAGGTATTGAATTTGTGTCGCAGTGTTTGAAACTTGTCATGTCATATTCACAAGCTTTTAAAACACATTCGTCTTGCTGCCTTAGGCGGCCGCCTAGGCCCCTTTGTCATGTGGGCGCCTATGCAACTAAGATTTACGTGGGGTGGTCATGAGGCGCTCGACTAAAATTCTCCACCTTTGTGCCTTGGTCATACTGGCACCTAGACAACTAAGATTTAGGCGGGCTGGTCATGAACGAGTTGGTCAGGAGGCACTCACCTAAATTTCTAAGGTGCCCGTCTTATGACGGTTTCCGCATATGTAAGGTTCAAAGTTGAATCCTATAAGAATATCGGGCTAGGATTAGGGTTCATGCTAATCAAATTCAAGTAATACATGTAAACTATCATTTACTTCAAAGTATATGTTGATTTTTTACTTCTTTGACAAGAATTTAGATGGTTTTCACATTGTGATACATGCTTATGATATATTGTTGGGACTTGTGGTTTATCTAAATTTGATTATCTAATTTGGATAAAGCACAACTTTTCAATGAAATCTATGTGACAAACTTGATATTTTCTATAGTTAGATCGATTTTGGGTTCTACTGAGGCATCAAACACTAACTAGGTTTAATTTTGAAAGCCAAAACCGATAATTCTAGAATAGTTGGGTTACCATAGATAGCATACTACCGATCACATGCTACCTTGCACACAAATGAACATTGCAATTGAGAATTCAACGTCTCTGTCTGGGTACTAATACTATCAGTATGATAGAAAAACCATGCATTAAACTAGTTAGTAAACTCCAGAAGACTACCCCAGGTATAAATGAATTCCACAAAATCACACCGCCCAAACAGTCAAAATGCAACACAAACTCCCAATTATAAACTAGTACATGTTTCTCTTAACTTACTACTTCACACCCAAAACTTTAGTCTCGACTCTTGAGGCCCCGCCTAGGCCTTTTGTGCCTCTTTAAAAAGCTTGGGTGGGGGTGCTAAGCTTCATATACATTTTGGCCCGCAACATGTTAGCTCGAGCTTTTCGGTACACAGGTTAACATACATTTATATCTTCATACAAGCATTTCAAATGGTTTTAAACTTTGAATCTGATTTCAAATTTTTTTCCTTTTCTATTCAAGCAATCAATATGTTGTTCGGACTTTGATAACTCACTGAACCATTTCTAATGGGTTATTTTGTAAATGGTTTTAAACTTTCAATCTCATTTGATTTTTTTTTTTCTTTTTTCTATTCTAGAAATCACTATGTTGGTTGGACATTGGGTAACTCACTGAACCATTTCTAATGGGTTATCTTTCTGTCCTCAACTAAAAAGCACGGACACTTCAAAATGAATGTTGCGTCATATCGGACACCAAAAACACTCCGAAATATGCTAGGACATAAGAAAATAGGTGATGAATCCGTGTCGTAGTGTCTTAAACATGTTGTGTCAAATCTGTATCCATGCAACATAGGTCCTGAAACACTTTGGTTCTATTGTAAGTTAGTTGTATTCTGGGTTTTCCTCTTTCTGCTATCTTGTATTTAATATAATATTTCCCTTTTTCAGCTATTTCTATACTATATTAAATATACTTAGTAGAAAGGAATTGAAGAGTTGTCTGTGTTTATCTCATTATGTTCCAATTGTGGTTTTCTTGTACTTTTTATATAGCAGAATTTGCTTGCGTTGTTGGATCTCTGGTTTAACTTAAGTCATCCATTTTGTTATAGTTTAGAACGATTGAGATTTATTTGCAAATGGGGTTCTTGCTTTTCCTTGGTTGCTTTCATCACAAGTTCCTCTTATTTAGATGCAACTTTTTTATCATATTTGTTTTTTTCCCTTCAATCTTTTATGTCTTCATCCAACCACATCATTTGAAGTCGTTAATATGTCTGAACTTTTATATTTCTCAACGTATTCTGGGGTTTCCTCATTTTGTTTCTGTTGGGTTTGTCTTATATTCCTGATAATAAAATAGACTTTTTTTTCTTGCAAATTTGGTGTCTAAAGCCAGTTATTTCAAGGCTTTTCCCTTTTCATGTTGTTGAAGAAAATTGAGATTTATTGTAAATGGGATCTATGTTGTTTTCTTGTTTGCTTTCATAAGAATAAGTTTCCTTTCATTTAAAAATTGCAACACTTTATCTTATTTGTCCCATAGGCATTTCAACAGGTTTATTTCATAACATTTTTCTTTTCATTAGAAGTAGTTGATATCGTCTTCTCTTCTTCTTTGAGCTTTATATTTCCCAACTTTGCTTGTTTTGATCTCGAATGAGAGTAACAAGTTCAGAAATCCGAAGGCATGGATCTCCTCAGAAAAGTGGAACAAAAGGGTTTCCTGCAATTTACTCCCATAACTCCATCCTAGTTCGCGTAGAAAATTAGTGGTGAATTCATGCACGACTCTCTGTTCTAAAAGGCGTCCGCCTAGACTGCCTAGGTGGCGCCTAGGCGCTAGGCGCTAGGCGCTGGGTGCCCGCCCGATGTCCGCTTAGGCGCCCGCCTAATCCCCCTGACATCCAACTATGCATGTTTTGGGGTTTTATAGATTTTTTTCTACAATTTTTAGTAGATTTTTTGGATTCTTTTTATTTTTTTTGAACCGCCTATATCTAGGCGTCCGCCTAAGCACCCGCCTAGGTGGGCTAGGCGCTAGGCGGAAGGTGTCCGCCCGACTAGCGCCTAGCGCTTTTCACAACCTTCCACGTAGTTGATTATTTTCCCTAATTGGCCATTCTTCATGCATTTCCTAGTCGCTTTGTTCTTTCTTCTCAGATCCTTAAATCTTGTATCTTTATTATGCTTTCATCAATATTTATGGACTTCTATGGTTCTGCCTGTTGCAGTATCTGGACGAGAACAAGCAGCTGATTCTCACCATTCTTGACAACCAAAATTCAGGAAAAGCAGAGGAATGTGCTGAGTAAGTCTGATCTCATCATTATAGAGCGTGGATTGGTCATCATAACTGTTAGATGATCCCTTGGGATTATCCTTCTAGTCCAAGCACTTTCATATTTTTATTAACTTGAAAATCAAATTTCATCTAGTGTTAGGAATCATGGGGTTGGTGTCTGAATAAAGTGATTGTACTAGAAGGATGTTTCATATTCACAGCCAGAGGAATGTACTAGAAGTGATTGTACTAGTCTCTGCCATAACTAGGATTTTATGTCTTACAATTGTAAGTCTCTCAAAGTAATAAAAACTAACGTAGTAACATGTGTGCACCCGTGGATGAAAGGGAAAAAAAACTCCGGACCACCATGTTAAATCTTGTATGTTTGTGATTGTTCTTCTTCTTTCCTAACTCCGTCCGCCAACAAAGTGCCACTTTGAGCCCTAAAGTCCAATGCTCGGACAAGACTCAGACTCAGATCCAGCACGAGTCTAAGTTTGTGAGAGTCTTTAGAAAAGTGTCAAAATATGCATGTGTGAGATTTAAACATCAGTCATCCAAAGAGCTAGTTACCACTTACGACAATAATGCAACACCTTGTCATGCATTCAATATTCATTGACCTCGAAAGACACCAAAGGTTAGTCCTATGTGTGACTTAGTTTGGACTTGTGTTAGTATCAAGAATATATATATATATATATATATATATATATATATATATATATATATATATATATATATATATTTGTCCAAGTTCCCTAGCCCAAGTGGTTAGGGAGGGGGGCTCACTTGGCGGATGTCCCAAGTTCGAGCCCTCCCGTGGGCATGGGATGACTGGGTGGTCGCGGGGCGGCCACGGTCCCAAGCTGGCGGCCTCAAGAAATGGACATAAAAAAAAATAAAATAAAAAAATAAATAAATATATATATATATATATATATATATATATATTTATATATATATATATATATATATATATATATATATTTGGAACCAGGTAAATTGTTTCTCGAATAGCTCCCACTGGGATTCGAACTCCTGACCACTCGGGCCGCATGCATCTCTCTTAACCACTTGGCTATGAGGTCATCTGCAATAGGGCTATATATATATATATATATATATATATATATATATATATATATATATATATATATATATAATCGATTCATCATATATTCTTTGAATGTGTGGCGTCCTGGTCCATATGGCAGGCACAAAGTAGAAGAGGATTGGGTGGCTGTACTGATTCGAGGAGAGTGTGTGACATTATTGCTTAGATCAGGGTGCGGAAAAATCGAGGTGGGATGTGGTATATGGAAGCACGGATCAGACTTGTTGCGTCAGTTTGGCATGTATGGAGAGAGTGAAATAGGCGGACTTTTGAGGGACTAACTACCCTCACTATAGAAATTTTACACAATATTGATTTTGATGTATCTGCTTTGAAGAAGCCTACTGAGCCTTGAAAAAGTGTGGAAGTTGTACTTGATGTTTTGATTATATGAAATTTACCTTTTTCAATATATATATATATATATTCTTTTTTGGAAAAAGGGTAAATTTTATTCCAAACTCAACACATAATCATACAATCATACAATCAGAGTGGTCTCCCACTCATCATGATTCCATAGCTTTTACATCAAAATCAATATTATAGAGGATGCCTACAGGAGGGGTGGAAAGCCCTTGAAGATGCGACGATTCCTCTTCCTCCATACATGCCAGACAGCAGCAGCCAGCCGATCCCTAGTGGTCTTGAACCAGACCTGACCTCTCCCTCTGTGATCCCGAGTCCCATTGATGATATCTCCGATCTCCCGGCCAGTGTCACATCCGTCCAGCACCCGACATTGTTCATTCCAGATGTACCAGGACACCTCACACTCAAAGAATAAGTGACACATAGATTTATCTTCCAAGTCACATAGTGCACACTTCGGGTTGGGCACCTGGATCCCAAATGAGATGAGTCTGTCCCTCATCAGAAGGCGACCCAGAAGTAAACGATAGACACACAGTTGCATCTTCTTGGCCAGTCCCTTGTACCATATGAATTCATAGTCTGTACTAGTAGGAAAAGAACTGCGTACAGGGTTGTAGCAACTTTGGACCCTGAACTATCCAGAACCTCCAGTATCGTCCGGCGGATCCCAGATCCATCGATTAGCTGGCTGAGACGGATCAATCCCAACCGTGCGAATAACCTCTCCAAGCTCCTCAGTATGGTGGTAGGTCTCCGGACTCCAAACTCCATTCCTGATAATATGATGACATGTCAACCCCCTACCAGCCTCCCTGTGCGACCTGTCACCCAGCATCTCAACCAGAGAATGATGCTCTAGCCATGGGTCCAGCTAGAGGTCAGTATCAGCTCCATCACTCATGGTCCTCTTGATGGAAGATTTGAGGACAACTCTATGTCTCAGGATATGCTTGAAAGTAACAAAGTGGTTGTTGTCGATGGAGTAGGTCCAGAAGTTGCCTTGCTTCACATATCTACTGTGCATCCAGTCAGCCCATAGTGACCTCCCTTGAATGAACCTCCATGTCAGCTTCAGAGCCGATGCCTCCCTGATCGCCAACAGGGGTCTAAGACCCACCCCTCCCTCCTTCCTCGGCCAGCAGAGTTGCTCCCAAGAGATCGCATGCATACCCCCCTCCAGATGAAATCGACGCAAATACTCTCCACTTTCCGGATAGTAGCTACAGGAATCAGAATAGATTGGAGCCAGAACTGTGCCAGAGCCATGATGACCGATCTAACCAACTCAACCCCCAAATGATAATCCAGAAGCTTGCCACCCTTCAACCCTCCTCTGAGCATACTCCACCAGATTTTGACAATCCAGTTCTCGAGCATATATCAATCTCGATTGAAATGCTGTAGCATCATCCGTCTTAATCGGTTTACTCACTAAGCTGGCGAGCCTCATCAGTAATGGAATGCTCCAATATCGGACTGGGAACTCCGGAAAGCGTATCCAAATAGGGATAGCATTGAGAACTTCCTTCTCACAACGCAGATCCGGTGTCCATTCTTTCAGAATGGTCAGCCTGTCATCAAACGTCTACGACCCTCCTTGGAGAATCCTGGTGACATCGTCCGCTAGCCTAAACTTCACACAATAGAAGTCATTCTTCCTAGCAAATATCTCCATGCTTTCTTTAGACTGCCAGACACGAGCCGCATACGTCCGGATCTGTCCATAGAAGGGCTTGTTCCCCAGGACGTATAGGACCAACGTGTTCTCCCAGAAGGCGGTCACCTTCGCAATCTCCTCCGCAGGAAACGAGACTCGAAAGTCACTCCCTACCTTCTTTGGCGGCACGAACTCCATGGATGTAGGATTTTTGGGACCCACAGGCTTGTATATGTCAGCCCATGACTTTCAGACAGGGTGGGGAGCCGTCCCCTGAGATCGAGGAGCGACAACATGAGTTCGTGGCCCTGTTCCTTGACCTCCCAAGTCAACCACTTTTTCTTTTCCTTTATCAGCCGCAGTCACCTTGGGGCGCCACCCAACCGATCTCCCAGCAGTACTATTTTCCGTCCGGACAGGGGCCGCAAGGCCATGAGACGTCTTCCGCAATCCCGAACCCTCACCCACTCTCCTTTCAGAAGTGTAGTGCGCCTTTTGGTGACTCTGCACGCCATCCTCCTTGCCCCCAGTTTTTCCACCACGACGTCTCCTAGCCGTCGTCCATCCACCACCCTCCATCGTTCGTCCATCCACCACCCTCTATCGTTCCATTCGGAGATCCAGAAACGAATCCAGATTGGAAATTTGGAGGATCCGTTAGATCTGGAACCCACCGATCCACCCCGATCCGTGACATGCCCGCCCTCTTGCCACTACCAGCGCCCGCATGGCCACCATCCCCCGCGCCGGCGTTGCTGCCGTTGCCGCCGGTGCTGCCGCCACTGCCGCTGCTGCTATGCCCCGCGCTGCCACCATCAGATCCCGCGCTGCTACATCCCGCTCTATCCCTCCACAGGGCCGCCCGTGGCTTGCCCGCCCCCGGCTTGGCCGCCGCCGGGCGGCCCTCCCCTGCTGTCAGCACCGGGGTCCCACGGCGGGGACCCCCTAGGGTTCGAGTCTCAATCGCCTGCTATTGTCATCGCTTTTCTATTATTATTATTATTATTATTATTATTATTATATATATATATATATATATATATATATATATATATATATATATATATATAATGGTGACATCGGCTCTGGGTGCTTCTAGGTGACCTAGGATTTCTTGATGCGGTCAAAGTGGTAAAAGGTAATGGGCAAAGAATCAATAGGGGGTTGAGAAAGAAAAGGGTAAAGGGGCAGGAGGAACTTCCTCCTATGGACAACAACGGGGGTTGGAAGCAGTCGATCCGAGGGCAGGCAAACGGGTTTCGCCTAAGAAGTTGGTCGAACGGGTTGGAAGCAGTCGATCCGAGGGCAGGCAAACGGGTTTCGCCTAAGACGTTGGTCGAACGGGTTGGAAGCAGTCGATCCGAGGGGTGGGTCGAGTGGGTCGATCATCTACATATATACAGCGTTCTATAGGCACGATGGAACATGTTGTGGGATATCATCGTCCACATGAAGCATCTGAGTATATGAGTGTTCAACGGGGAACAAGAATCCTACGTCAAGCTCCAAATATCTTTCAAGGAGGAGTTGGGAACCGAGTTTTGGTAGGCCTCCACCTAAAGAACATGCCAAGATTTCTAAATCAAAACCTATGTCATGGGCGGACATTTGCAAAACTACAAAGATACACGAGGAGATAGAGTTGTAGTACATTGAACCTGAGTTTCAAGATGGCCACAAGTTCGCTAAAACAACATTAGATGACTTGGCCAAACCATAGGAGTATTGGAAAATACATTAGTGCATTATGTTATAGGTGATAAATCATTTTACTGACAAATCTTGATGCGGTCGATGTGGTAAAAGATTTGGGCAAAAGCTCAGCAAGGGGTTGACAAGAGAAAGGGTAAAAGGACAGGAGGAACTTCCTCCTATGGACAACGAGGGGGGTTGGACGACGATCGAGCGCAGGCGAAGGGGTTTCGCATAAGACGTTGGTCGAACGGGTTGGAAGTAGTCGATCCGAGGGGGTGGGTCGAGTGGGTCGATCATCAACAGCTATGCAGCGTTCTGTAGGCACGATGGAACATGTTGCGGGATATCATTGTCCACATGAAGCATCTGAGTACATGGATGTTCAACAGGGAAGCAGAATAATCCTATGTCAAACTCCAAATATCTTTCAAGGAGGAGTTGGGAGCCAAGTTTTGCTAGGCCTCCACCTAAAGAACATGCCAAGATTTCAAAATCAAAACCTATGTCAGGGGCGGACATTTGCAAAACTACGGACATTTGCAAAACTACATAGATACATGAGGAGACAGAGTTGTAGTACATTGAACCTGAGTTTCAAGATGGCCACAAGTTCGCCAAAATAACGTTAGATGACTTGGCCGAACCATTGGAGTATTGGAAAATACATTGATGCTTTATGTCATAGGTGATAAATAATTTTACGGACAAATCTGTGCATTCACTCATAAAGTTTGGAAGCTGAAGGGGAATGTTGAGATTCTCGTAAGAAAATGGCTTTTACTTTGTTCGGTTTGTTTTAAGAGAAGACTTAGTTAGACGGAATTCTGCAAGGATGTCCTTGGACATTCGATGAGAGGTTAGTGATTCTATGTCAATAATCACCATAATCTAATTTTGATAGGAATAGGTTGACTTTGGTACCTGTTTGGATTCGGCTACTGTGGTTGCATCCTCAGCTTTGAGGAATTCCTACTATTATGAAGCTAGCAAGTCTAGTTGGCACCCATATTGAGACCGATGTCCTTACAGTCACTCAGTCAGGCGTCTTCGTCTGACATATGCCCGTGTGTTTATTGAAGTCCATGTCACAAATATGTTGCCTTTACCTAGTAGAGGGAGAGTGTTTCAAAAACTTAAGAGTATCAATGGGTTCCGCCGTCATGCTCAACTTGTAAGTGTTTTGGGCATGTACAGACGCAATATACGGAGAGGAGGGCCGAGGCCTGTCAGGAGCATGAGGTTCCTAGAAGTCATGATGTGGGTGATCGGGAGGATGGAAACAATGGGAAGACAAAGTGATGGATGATAATGAAGGCACCATGGGCGAAGCGATTGGTACAGAGATACCATCGGACATATCAGGAAGCAACGTACTTGGCAAATGGCAGGTTGGTGACAGCACAACGGAGAAGCTCATGGCTACTTCCTCAGATATAGTGTTGTTTCAGTAGGGTTTTCCTAACCTGAGTTGAAACAGGTAACTAAATGGATAGGAACACTAGCATTACACCAGGAGTGGATGAGCATGTTAATTTGGGTGCTACCAAAGCGAGGAAGACGCGACATAATTGAAGGCCCTCCTCAGTCCCACTTGTAATGCTACGATGAGGGTTAACCAACAACCTAGTTCACATCATTCTGAGGCTTTCACCAAGGACAATCCTAATTGGCATCTATTGTTAAGGCGTGAAGAGATAGAAACCAATAACGGGCATCAGAAATCAAGTGATAATAATGCAGAGCTCACTCAGCCCCCTAGGGTGAGCATGCAGTCTACAATGGGGATACCGCCTCGCTATTAATGTCTAGCATTTCTTGGAATATTTGCGGCACTAATTCTCTCGGTCGTTGGTGTGATCGAGATTCTATCAAAAAGTATCATAGCCCCATCGTTGCTTTATTAGAATCCAAAATTAAGTCTGGAAATAAGCCGGCATATTGGTCTTCTGTTCACAACCTTGATCAATGTGCTATGGCGAGAATCTAGATTCTTTGGGATACAAGAGTGTGGTAGGGGACCCTTCAGTTCAAATCTGAGCAAATTACAGTGGTGGAGCTAATTAATCGAGGAGGACTTCAGTTGATTCTTGGTGCTGTCTACAGGGAACAGAGGGAAACGCTTCAGCCTCTTGCAAGAGATCATTCAGGTTACTCGAGTACCAGGGGATAGATACCTACTATTTGTTGGAGATTTTAATGCCACGTTGTTCAGTCATGAGAAGCTTGGAGGTCGGCGTGTTCCTGACCTGATTCTGGGTGATATTCAGCAGTGTCTACTAGGACCAGGACTTTGTTGTTTGTCACGCACAGGGCACATTTTGACATGGAATAATCGAGCTCCTCAGCCCATATATCCTGCCAACTTGACCGCGCTTTACACAACAAGTGGTTCGAGACTTTCCTGGCAGTACAGGCCCAAGGGTTGTCAGCATTCATGAGTGGCCACTCACCTATCCTTCTTAGACGCACTCAAAATTCCCCTCCGCGTGCTCGCCCCTTTCATTACAACAATGCCTGGGTCGAAATGGAAGGGTATAAAAGCAGCTGTAGAGTGGGCTTTACATACTGCAGTGGAAGGGAATGTACAATACTGTGTTTGTCAGTGGCTCAAAGCTATTAAGGGCGAGCTGAAAAATTGGAACCACATGCGTCCTAAACCAGTGCTGACTGAAAAGACTGAAGATCTAAGGCGGGTTCAAGAACTTCTCCAAGCAGACCCCTCGAAAGAGGAATGGGCAGAGCGTGAGGTCCTCTTGCAGGACGAAGTCCGCAAGCTCAGTTTTCAGGAGGAACTTCAACTCTCCCAGCGTGCCAAATGTTCATGGCTGTTAGATGGTACTGATAGTTGTGCAAAATGCTTTTATGATCTCATTCGGGCAAGGCAGTACAAGAGTAGTATTGTGTCTGATCTATTCGGCGGGTAAGGAAATTTCATCTCCTCAAGATATCCATGTGGAGTCTGTACTGGTTTTATACTAATCTTTACAAAAAATCGGACTACATTGGAGTGTTCCCGACCCTGGGTGTGTTACAGAGGAGGGTAATGCTATGCTACGCACCCTTATCTCGATGGAAGAAGTAGAAGCTAACATTAAAGCCTCAAATCCTACCAAGGCATCTGGCCTGGACATATTCAGTTTGATGTTCTTTAAACTTCATTGGGGCGCCTTCAAAACCAAGTACCGGAGGCTATTTACATTTATTTCTCTCATCCCTAAGAAGGAAGGTGCCACTTCTTTATCTGACTTTAGACCTATTTCTTGTTGCAATTATGCGTACAAGATTATTACTCAGCTGATGTGCAAAAGAATGCAGAGCATAATGACATGCCTCATTTCAACAAACCAACCTACGTTCATTAAAGGCAGAACAATCTCGAAAAATTGTTTGTTAGCCTATGAAATAGTCAGAGAATTCAACAAGGAGGGAGAAAGGAAGGCTTGTATACAACTTGACTTACGCAAAGCATATAATACGATTAACATGGAGTTCTAATGTAAAATCATGTACGATATGAGATTTGATCACTGGTGGGTCGAGCGTATCAAGGAGTGCATCACCACCCCCTCCTCTATACTCGTCAAAGGGCAACTCTATGGTTTCTTTACTAGTAACAAGGGGCTTCGTCAATGGGACCCTCTCTCTCCGTATTTGTTTACAATCATAATAGAGTATTTTTCGTGCCTTATGGATCTTGTTGTGCACAAGAAGCAGATCATGTCGTTATTTAAATGGGTGTCACCTACTATCTCACATCTTATCTACACGGATAATTTATTGGTGAAGGAAGCAGATTGTGCCGTTATTTAAACGAGTGTTACCAATTGTCTCACATCTTATCTATGCAGATGATTTATTGGTGTTCATAAAGCCATCTACAAGAGGTATTACCAATATGACTAATCTTATACTTGAGTTCGGGAGCTGACTGTGTTGCAACTTAATACAGATAAAGTAGGGTGTATTTCAATCGTATTTCTCAACAAGAGATGTGGCAGTCTTTACTCCATATCAAGAAGGGACAACTTCCGGTCAAATATTTGGGGCTCTCGTTATCAGTAAACCATGCTCGGGATACATAATGCAAATGAATTATTAATTATGCCCAATGGTGGATTAAAGGGTGGCGAGTTCAATCACTATCGTTTAGGGGGCCCTTGGAGCTTGTGAGGGTTGTTATTATGGCCATAGCTATGTATTGGCTTTAGGCGATTATGCTTCCAATGATACCATTAACAAAATAGAGAAATATTCTGTTGATTTCCTTTGGAGAGGAGAGTTCATGCGATCTCTTGGGAAGAGCTATGTCATACGAAAGAAGAGGGGGAGCATGTTCTTAATTGCTATCGAGGCGGCCTCCTAGGCGCACCGTTTTTGTCGTAGGCTGTGGAGTAGACGGTGGAGGCGGAGGCGGAGGTGAAGCGGCCTAGGCGGGCGCCTAGGCGAGCAATACCTGACTATATGTTTTGACAAAACAGTTTTGCAAGCATTATGGACCTATTGTTCAATATGCATATTATGCAAAAAAATGTAGTGAAATAGTAAAAATGTCCAAAATATCAAGCGCCTAGGCGCGACTTAGGCGGTAGGCGGACCTTCTCTGCCGCGCACATGTCTACCACCGTTTAGAACCTTGGGGGAGTCGGGTTACGTTCACTTAAAACACTGCAAGAAGTTGCTACTCTAAAGTTGGCATTGAAATTCTTGGAAGGAAAGTCATTATGGGTGGTTTGGATGCGTTACCTGACGGTTCAAATATACCGAATAGATGACTACCAACTACTCGGTCACGCTTAAAGCTAGTCTTAACCAGAGGCGGCAACTAAAACAGGTTCTCACTTGGATAGTTTGCACCTGTGATGGTACAAGCCTATGGTTTGTGTTTAAAGTGGCTTATGACCAAATTAGGCCTCGACATGCCCACTTCCAATGGGCTGAATTCATCTGGCTCAAAGGTGCGACAGTTAAGTTTAAACAATGTTTATATAAAGCCATCCATGGCCGTCTCCTTACTCTAGATCCGCTGATTCAGTTCGAATTCCATCTCACTACACAAGACTGTACTGTGCCAGGGGATAATGAGACAAGAGACCACTTGTTTTTTCAATGCCAGTTTACAAAGCCGTTGTGGCAAAGACAGTGGGATTGGTTACCTTGTGGCAAAGACAGTGGGATTGGTTACCTTGTGTAGTGAGTTGACAAGCATTCTGGAGGAGCTGACACTGAAGAAAACGAGGGGTTTGCGCTACAGTTTGGCATGTCTGGAGAGACTGGAACCAAAGAATATTTGAGAGTTTGCATACTACTCAGGATTAGATCACAACATTGAGAGTAATTTTAAAATAATGTCACGTGCATGAGTATTGACGTGGGTGTACTCATTGTGTAGAGATGTACTCGTTTTTGATTCTAATATAATTACCATGATATATATATATATATATATATATATATATATATATATATATATCATGGTAATTATATTAGAATCAAAAAACGAGTACATCTCTACACAATGAGTACACCCACGTCAATATATATATATATATATATATATATATAATGTCACGTGCATGGGTATTGACGCGGGTGTACTCATTATGTAGAGATGTAATCGTTTTTTGATTCTAATATAATTACCATTTTCAATATATATATATATATAAATTTGTTTTGTCCCGCCACCTGCCATACCCGAGACTCACGTCTCCAAACTCAGCCACCATATAGGAGAAGCAACTTCCTCATACAGCTTCCTCATATTCCTCTACCCGATGTGGGACAAAAGTAGACTACATAGAGTCACTAAATCTGATATACCACTTGGAATATACTTGAATAGATCATAAGTGCGGCCAAATGACAAATAGGAAGCCAAGCTTTTTTTTTTTTTTTTTTTCTTCTCTCCCTCTGTTTTTGAGATAAAGGATGAGATCAAGGAGATCCTAGCTAAATTCCATAGAAATAACGAATAAGCTAAGACAGTGGATACAAGTAGCATATTACTAGTAAAACCTCTGCTAAAGATAGTACTATCTTAACAATAGGAACCAAAATTGTTGTACTGAGGCTTGTTACAAGCTGGAGTTGAAATTAGAGAAGTTCATGAACTATATCTATCTAACATTACATGCATTTCTGCCCTTGTGGGATCCTAACCCTTTTCCTATATTAAATATATTAAGAGATTCGCAACTGAAAAGGATGTGAATGCATGGATTACTCTTGTATAGGTGTCGGAGAGGAGAAATGAGTGAAATCATTTATCATCGTCATTACCAATTTTATGACCGGCTGTTAACTTGATGTCATCCTCTATATCGGTGGCAAGTTCCTAACTGTTGATATATATATATATAGTGTTATTGGGCTTTAGTCCCACATTGGCTAGAATGATAGGAGAGGAGGCTAGCCTCTCCTATATATATGTTGTTACTCCATTCAATAAAATCACTTCAAGTCTCAACATGGTATCAGAGCCTAAAATTGCTTAGCATACCGTTAGAGACCCCTCCTCCACACAAACCCTAACCCTAATCCCCCTTCTACGCCGCCGCTGCCGCCCGCTGCCGCTGCAGCTGCTGCCGCCCGCTGCCGCTGCAGCTGCTGCCGCGCCGCCGCCGCCGCAGCGCCGCCCCGCTGCTGCTGCAGCTGCCGCGCCGCCGCCGCCGCTGCCGCGCTGCTGCCGTTGCTGTGCCGCTGTTGCGGCTGCAACTGCTGCTGCTGCTGCCGTTTTTACGGCTGCAGGATTCATTGTACCGCTATTGCGGGTACAAGATTCACGCTCGTTTCTGTACCGTTTTTACGGCTGCAGGATTCATTGTACCGCTATTGCGGGTACAAGATTCACGCTCGTTCTTGAGATCAATCTCAAGGAGATGCCTATAATCCCTAGATCCGATGAAATCAGACATATTCGGATTTAGGAGAGGACGGCAAGGACGAGCGTGAGTCGTGGAGCAAGTGTGAAGTGATCGAGAAGAAGCATCGATGGAGGAGATTCTCAAGAAGCTGGATGCTGACGATGTGGCGACATTGCTGAAGTTGATAAAGGTGTCGGCTGGTGAAAGCACGACACGAGCACCGCCAAAGTTAGAACTACCCTCCATCGATCTGAAGTTGGATGGACCAGCCACCTATTTGAGTTGGTCACGGCGGGTGAGAAGAACCCTTGCAGGTAAGAACCTGGAGGGATTCTTGACAGGCGAGAAGACAGAGCCGGAAGAGGGCTCGACAGGACGCGACGAGTGGAAATCCACTCATATGGTGATTTATATCTGGCTTCTCAACTCCTTAGTCCAGTCTATTGCTTCCACAGTAGATGGCATTGAGATGGTGAAAGACGTATGGGAGAAATTGAGAAGAACCTATGATGGCATAGGTAACAATCTACGGATCTTCCAGATAAAAGGGGAGATCGACGACACCGTACAAGGCGAGAAGACGGTGCAGGAGTACGCTACGGAGTTGGAACGCCTCTGGCTGGATTATGATCACCATTCCAAACGGGCAAGCTGCGGGGACCCAAAGTGCAAGGAGAGACAGGTGTGTCTGCAGGAGAGGACGATGAAATTCCTTAAGGGACTGACTGCAGCATTCACACAGAGAACAGCCTTACTCCTCGCCCAGCCAGCGATCCCTAGTCTCGAGGAGGCTATCTCAGCCATGATTCAGGAGGAGACGCGGATCAGATTACAGACAGGGACAGGCGCATCATCGACAGGTGCTTTACCCGAAGTGAAGTCAGCACTAGCAGCTACAGGTTCGGGGGATACAGGATCCAAGGGAGAGCTCTGGCAACAGAATCGGCAGTGCTACAACTGTGGGGAGATGGGCCACCATCGATATGCTTGTACCAAACCACCTAAGGAGGGAGACTCAGGTGGTGGACGTGGACGAGGATATGCTGGACGTGGACGTGGTCGAGGAGGCCGACGAGGCGGTCGAGGAGGCTATCGGGCAAACCTGCTGGTGGCAGATGGGAATGGAGGAGCTGGCGGCGCCTTTACTGAGGAGGATCAGGCGCTACTGGATCTGCTGGAGAGAAAGCAAAAAGCGTCAATCGAAGGAGACAGGAGGAGCGTAGCAGAGGAGGCATCCACTCCATTCTTCAACGCCGCTATGTATGCCCATCCATCAGAAGGTACTGACGAGTCTCACGCTCTTGCATCTATGTCTTCCCTTAAAATGTCAGACTGGATTATCGACTCAGGAGCATCTCGGCATGTGACCGGAAATGCTAGTAAGTTTTCCTCGTACACTCACCTAGCATCGACAGACACCATTCAGACTGCGGATGGGACTTTCCAACCAGTGGTCGGTAAGGGTACTGTTAATTGTACGGGTTCAGTAAGGTTATCCAATGTTTTGCATGCTCCATCCTTCCCAGTCAGTCTCTTGTCTATTAGTTCTATAATTCTCCAACTAAAATGCATTGTTTCTTTTGATATTCCTAAGGTGATCTTCCAGGAGAAAGGGACGGGACGAAAACTTGGGACTGGCACTTGGCATGATGGACTGTGGTACCTAGATCAAGACGGACTGGACTCAGCATTGGTGTCTATGGCAGAGAAGGCTGGAATGGAGGAGCTGCAGCAGAAGACTGAAGACACTTTGATACTTCATCATAGGAGGATGGGGCATTCTTCCTTTGATACTCTAAATAAGTTGTATCCAGATATGTATGCAAAATCAAATAAAAGGAAATTAGTATGTGATGCATGTGAGTTAGGAAAACTTACTAGGAGTTCATATGTTGGAAATGGTCATAAGAGTTCTTCAGTCTTTGAGGTAGTTCATTCTGATGTTTGGGGCCCATGTGCTACTAACACTATGAATGGGTATAAGTATTTTGTTTCGTTTATCGATTGTGCATCTCGTGTCACCTGGCTGTATTTGATGAAGAACAAAAGTGATGTATTTGCTTGTTTTCGGGACTTTCATAAATATGTCCAGACTCAGTATAATGCAGTGGTGAAGATACTGAGATCTGACAATGGGACGGAGTATACCAATAGGACACTTGCAGAGTACTTGTCAGCACATGGAATACAGCATCAGACCTCTTGTGCATATACACCAGCACAAAATGGAGTAGCAGAAAGGAAGAACCGACATCTTCTGGAGACCGCAAGAAGTATGATGATCGACATGAATGTCCCACAACACCTATGGGGATATGCGGTGTTGACAGCAGCTCAACTTATAAACAGGATGCCTTCAAAAGTCCTGGGATGGAAGTCTCCATGTGAAGTATTACAAGGTAATAATAGTGGAATACTTCCACTAAAGGTGTTTGGATGTGTGTGTTTTGTGAAGGACAACAGACCATTCGTTGGAAAACTTGATCCTAGAGCAGTCAAGTGCATCTTCGTGGGCTACTCAGCAACTCAGAAGGGGTATGTATGCTGGAGTCCAGTAGAGAAGAAGAAATTTGTTAGTATGGACGTCCACTTCCGGGAGCATGAGCCATATTACCGCCAGGATGGAACTTCGTATAACACGCCTCATACTACAAGTATAAGGCGAGAGGGGGAGATAGAGAACTTGGAGAACCTGGTGGTAACCGATTTAGAAGTTTGGCATAGAGACACGGTTGAGGAGGAACATGAAGGTGAAGCGGAACAGAGGGAGGAGACTAGAAGTGTTACACCTACGGCTCAGGGGGAGTTACTGACCTACAACAGGAGAAACAACAAGCAGACTACAGGACCAGTACCTACAGTGTCAGTGCCAAGTCCCTTGCATGCGCCTGTCCCAACTCCTGAGACACCTATACCACCATCCTCCTCATCTACACCACCATCCTCCTCATCTACACCACCACCCTCCTCAGGTGATATCATTCCTCCCATACCACTACCTACACGAAGGACTACTCGCAGCAATGCGGGAAATCCTCCGGACAGATATGGTTGGGATCTTGCTAAGTTTGTTTCTTATGATCATATATCTTCTTCTCATGGAGCATTTATAGCATCTTTGGATAGTATTACTGTACCTAACAATTGGCAGGTTGCCAAGAACGATCCAAAGTGGAAAGCGGCAATGCACGAGGAGTTGGGAGCTCTTGAGAAGAACCACACTTGGGAGCTGGTGAGACTGCCAGAAGGGAAAAGAGCAGTTGGATGTAAATGGGTTTTTACTGTGAAACAGAACCCAGATGGACAGGTTGAGCGCTATAAAGCTCGACTGGTGGCAAAAGGATACAGTCAGACGTACGGCATCGACTATGACGAGACCTTTGCACCAGTGGCGAAGATGAGCACTGTCAGGACCTTGATCTCCCTGGCAGCCAATGGAGGGTGGAAGCTACACCAACTGGATGTGAAGAATGCATTTCTTCATGGAGATCTAGTAGAGGAGGTGTACATGGAGATACCACCAGGATTCGGCACAAAACAGACAGAAGGCAAGGTCTGCAGACTGAAGAAGTCTCTCTATGGACTGAAGCAGTCTCCTCGGGCATGGTTTGACAGGTTCAGGAGAGCAATGATAGGGATGGGATATCAGCAGATCAATGCTGATCACACTGTCTTCTTCAGACGGAGTGGAGGCCATATCACCATGCTTGCAGTATATGTAGATGATATGATTATCACAGGCAATGATGAGCAGGAGATCGCCCAACTCAAAGTAAAACTTGGCAAGGAGTTCGAGGTGAAAGATCTTGGCCCCCTTCGATACTTCCTTGGGATTGAGATTGCTCGAGATAATGAGGGAATCGTTCTTTCTCAAAGGAAGTACGCACTGGACCTGCTTACGGAAACAGGGATGATGGGATGTAAACCAGCTACGACACCGATAGACCAGAAGTTTAAACTGGATGCTGAAGCTGGAGAACCAGTTGACCGGGATAGATATCAGAGATTGGTGGGCAAGTTAATCTACTTAAGCCACACTCGACCTGATATCAGCTTTGCGGTAAGTGTAGTAAGCCGCTACATGCATGACCCCCGGAAGGGTCACATGGACGCAGTGTACCAGATTCTGAGGTACTTGAAGGGAGCCCCCGGGAAGGGACTGATCTTTAGAAGAAATAATCATGTAGGCATTGAGGGCTATTGTGATTCTGACTGGGCTAGCTGTGCTGACGACAGGAGATCCACATCGGGATACTGCATATTTGTAGGAGGCAACTTGGTCTCTTGGAGGAGTAAGAAGCAGTCAGTAGTGGCCAGATCAACAGCTGAAGCAGAGTATAGAGCGATGGCCTTGGGAGTCACAGAACTATTGTGGTTGAAGAATATGCTGACGGAGCTAAAGCTGGACCAGGGAACAAAGATGAAGCTATGGTGTGACAACCAGTCAGCTATTAATATTGCCAACAATCCAGTGCAGCATGACAGGACCAAACATATTGAGATTGACAGATTCTTCATCAAAGAGAAACTGGATAAAGGAGAACTAGAGCTGGACTATGTTCCAACCAAAGATCAGGTAGCAGACGGACTGACAAAGGGGCTTAGTTCTATCAACATGATGAGAGGATGTGACAAGATGGGCTTAGTGAATATCTTTCACCCATCTTGAGGGGGAGTGTTGATATATATATATATATATAGTGTTATTGGGCTTTAGTCCCACATTGGCTAGAATGATAGGAGAGGAGGCTAGCCTCTCCTATATATATGTTGTTACTCCATTCAATAAAATCACTTCAAGTCTCAACACTAACCAAGATAGCTACCGGCATGATGGGGTCATGCCATAAAACCTAGATAGACAATTGGCGGGTAGGTAGACCTACATTTTGCCTCTGCACTTTAAGCTCATACAACCAGTGAGCACCTCCATATTTCCCTGTACTATAAAGAGTCTAGACAAAGAGTTAACTGAAGATGATACTATTTTCTTTAGGTAATTGCATTTATCTCTACGACACATTTAGCAAAAGAGTGAAACAGAATGGTTGATGAACGAAAAATGCCAAATAGGACCAAAATTGAGTCTCGTACAAATGGATTTAAATTAATGAAAACTTAATAAGTTTGTATCTTCTTATTGCTTCCTCCCTTATATGTTATTAGTAGGAATCAAGCAAAGCTTCAGAGGAATCTAATGTATCTTGCTGCTATTGCTGATAATCAACCTCAAGTGCCCACTATTGCCCAGGTGACCAATTCTTAAACTGATCAAAATTTCTTATCACTGCAAGCCCATGATAATTTTTGTGAACTTAATTCAGATTTTGTTGTACACAAGCATTTCTTAGGTTGAAAACAAAGTTTAGAATCTACCGCTAAGCATATTATTTCTATATCCTCACCAAAATTTTATAAATTAACAGTATAATTATAATTACTATGGTTGAAGTAATTTCATAGGTCTTGTTCATATCTGTTTTCCCAAACAGTTTCCTCCCAATGCTGCGATGAGTGCTCGCTATATGCAACATCAGCAGGCTCAGCAGATGACCCCCCAATCTCTCATGTCTGTTCGGTCCTCCATGCCGTACGCACAGTCCCCAATGTCTGCACTGCAGCTGCAGCAGCAGCAAGCAGCAAAGCTTGGCCAGCTAGGGATGGGCACGGGAGGAAGCAGCAGTGGGTTCACCATTCTCCATGGAGAGACCAATGTAGGGGGCAACGGGACGATGTCAGCAAGCGGTGTCTTTCCTGACTACGGGCGCAGTAGTGCAGGAAAGCAAGAGATGGCGACTGAAGGGCGTGGTGGCAGCTCAGGAGGGCAGACTGGAGATGGAACTGAGCCTCTGTACTTCAAAGGCTCTGAAGAGGAAGGGAACTGAGTTGGCGGCTTAGCTATGGTCGTGTGTAGTGCTGTTTGGTAGCCTGTCTTTACTTCTCTAGGAAGGTTTAGTTTGGTAGTTCTCAGTAGGAAGGTCTTGAAGTAGACATATGAGACTTATGGAGGGCTTTGCAACATTCCCAGGAAGGTTAATTAGTCTGTGTGACAATTCTGAGCATTAGCTTTTGTAAATTTAGTAGGTTGAAAAGTTGTAGATGTTGCTTTGTTTGCTGGATTTCATGATGCAGCTTGTTGGTCATTTACCAACAGTTTGGTGTTGCTGAGTTATGGTTAATTTTTGGTGGAAGCAAACTTGCACAATGCCTACAGAGATTCCAATCTGCTGCATTTGCCCTGTGCATGAGTATTACTAGCAGGTTATAAATGAGTAGCTTTAGCTGCACTTCAAACAACATATATATACATGATGATCTTGACTGACTAATGAAACTTGATGAGAAGCACCACCTTATGGTTTTGCTTTGCTCTTGGAGCATCTCCAACCCTATTGTCTTGTTTTGTGTTGTGATTCCTATGTGGCATGAGGTACAAGACGATGTCTTTTCTATGTGGCAAGATGATATTCACACAAGACAATGATATAAAAAAAAATGTTCTCCAATGCAAAAGTATTGAGAAGCCAATAAAAAGTATTTTTTCCAACTTCCAAGACGATCTCTCCACTTCTTCATTTTTTTTTTATAAATATTTCTATTCATAATTGATGATGTGGAGGCAAAGACATTGTGAAGTGCACTGTCTAGATCTAGACAACCAACTTTACATTGCCATTGTCGTGTCATTGCTATGTCAACTTTATGATTTATTCTACATTTGCATTGAAGAAAGATTTTTGAAATGAAAGTTTCTCATTCCTATGTGGCAACCATTTTTTTTTAACTCACAATAGTGTTGGAGATGCTCTTGTAGTTAGAAGTTTGAATTGTCAACTCTTGCAGAAGCATTATTGAAAATGAACTGTCGATGCTTCTATAGATACCTTGGTGAAATCTAGTGACGAAGTTGAACATGTTTCTACAGATTTTGTTGGTTACAGTTTTCTTCCTATGTGGGAAGACCTTAATCTTCCTGTGGAGAGAAACTGTTAGAAAATCAATCAAGCAATATACATATATCAAGGTATCAAGAATATGAGACCATAAAACAGCAAACCACAAGGAACAGAGATTTGAAACAAGTTTGCAGTTGGGGCTGCAAATGAGCCAAGCCGTTCGCGAGCTGCTCAATAAAAGCTCGTTTGAGCTCGGTTCGTTTAGTAAACAAGCTGAGCTCAAGCTTTATTTTTGAGCTCGTTTAATAAATGAGCCAAGCTCAAGCTTAGAAGTACTCGGGTCGATTGAGCTCGCGAGCTGGCTCGTTTATGAGCTTGCGAGCTAGGTCATTTAGAAGCTCGTTTAGGAGCTTGTTTAGAAGTTCGTTTGTTCTTTATTGAATTTTAATTATATATATTTGTACAACAATATGGTTGTGTGTATTATATATTTATGTCATTAATAAGTGATATTAAGGAACTTTTTTTAATTAGATTTTTATAAATAAATTATTAATATTTCATATACTTGAATTCAAACCTAACTAGCTTGAAATCAAGCTCGTTAAGCTTAAAATCAAACTTAATGAGCTTGAAATAAAGTTGAGCGACAAGCTTGATTTCAAGCTTATCGAGTTTGTTTATCAAGCTTGAATCAAGCTTCCTTATCAAGCCAAGCTCAAGCTTAATATAAACAAGTTCGAGCCAAGCTCAAGCTTCAAAATAAAAAATTTATCAAGCTCGAGCCAAGCTCAAGCTTCAAAATAAAAAACTTATCAAGCTCGAGCTCGAATAATTCTAGTCAAGCCAAGCTCAAGCTTACAAAAGCTCAGCTCGGCTCGGCTCATTTGCAGCCCTATTTGCAGTTTTTATAAAGATAAAAAGAAGATATGAAATCTTATCTTATAGTACTGTATAGTAACAATACTATCGATCGAATTACAGCAATACTGTTGCTTGTCTTAAAGAAAATAGGCGCCTCGACTCATCGATGCAACGGGTACAGTGCCGCTTTGTCACAAGATAAGACGGTTTTGAATGGAAAGGTTGCACTTGCTATTACGTTCACCTCTACTAGTACTCAGAATACCAAAACCTCAAGATAAAATATATTAAGAAGAAAGATGACACGAGACACACTTATTTCCATTTCTTTTTTGTCCTTGTTGTGTTAACAAACAACACTAGTTATAGTGCAATAAATTGTTTTGATCATCAATACTAGCCATTGATGGCCATGAATACCATTCATAAAAGCATCCATTAAACCTTACGTTTTTCCCAGGAAGTCCGGCCATGCGTTTTGATATTGGAAATCAAAATAGGAAAAAGAATATGACTATTCAAAGCTACTTTGGAAAGACTTTGATTGCAAAGTTAATGGCCAGGTGTTTCCTTATGACCATTTAAATGACTTTGATTTTCAAAAGTCAAAATTGTAATGAAGTTGCTACTCACAAGATTAATGGTGATTAAAGCCATTTAATCATGGAAAAAATATTTTCTATTTTGATAACATAACATTTATCTAAGGATTCCCTCTTAATTGGCATCCTCCCCAAGATTAACATGCTCTCTCATCTCATGTAATTAAGCAAATGAAATTGCCGATAAAATTGTACGGGTTATCATAGCATTGCTTTCAGTAATAGTACCTTCCGGTTTAAACCACTACCTAAGTTATCTGATTCTGCCACCACTGGAATAAATGGAACTAGAGGGGCGTTTGGTATGCGGAATACTATAGCCGGGAATTCTATATTCCCGGTAATCAAATTTCAAGGAATTAAATTTTTTGGAAAATTACATTCCCATGTTTGGTGACAATATAAATATTCCCGGAAAAAATAAAAAATAATAATAACGAAAAAAATGAACAAATATAAAAAAATCGGTAAAAACGAAAAAATGGTAAAAACGAAAAAAAATCGGTAAAAACGACAAAATAACAAAAAACGACAAAAACGATGAAAAACGACAAAAAAATGGTTAAAACGACAAAAATGACCAAAAAGCGAAAAAATGTATAAACGACAAAAAATAAAAAAAGGGTAAAAACGACAAAAAAAAACCAAAATACGACAAAAACGGCATAAAATCGGTAAAAACGACAAAACAACCAAAATGCGGCAAAAACGACAAAAAACAACAAAAAATCGGTTAAAACGACAAAAAATGACAAAAAAATCGGTTAAAAACGACAAAAAATGACAAAAAAATCGGTTAAAAATGACAAAAAATCGGTTAAAAACAACAAAAAATCGGTTAAAACGACAAAAAAAACCAAAAAGCGACAAAAACGAAAAATAATCGATAAAAACGACAAAAAGGACAAAAATCAGTTAAAACGACAAAAAATTGGTTTAAAACGACAAAAAAAAGAAGCGACAAAAGCGACAAAAAATCGGTAAAAGCGACAAAAATGACAAAACGACAAGATTAGTAAAAATGACCAAAAAGCGACAAAAACGACAAAAAATCGGTAAAACAACAAAAATAAAAAATAAAAACGACAAAAATTGCTTAAAATGACAAAAATCGACAAAAAGCGACAAAAAGGACAAAAATTGGGTAAAAACGAAAAAAATAATCAAAAAGTGACAAAAAAGACAAAATGGGTAAAAACGACAAAAAATCGCTTAAAACGACAAAAAATTGGTAAAAAAGACAAAAAAAATGACAAAAAAGACAAAAAGTAATCAAAAGTGACAAAAAAGACAAAAATGGGTAAAAACGAAAAAAAATCGCTTAAAACGACAAAAAATTGGTAAAAACGACAAAAAAGCGATAAAAATGACAAAACAAATCAAAAAGTGACAAAAAAAAAAGACAAAAATGGGTAAAAACGACAAAAAAATCGCTTAAAACGACAAAAAATTGGTAAAAACGACAAAAAAAGCGATAAAAACGACAAAAAAGAAAAAATGTTGAAAACTAATCAAAAAAGAAGAAAAAAATTTAGACATTTTTTTTTGCCCAGGCAAAAAAAAAAAAAAATCCACCTATTCTCGAGGGATAGAATTTTCATGTTTTGTGGGTAAACTATTTATCCGGATATTTATAATTTTCGAAAATAAATTTTTTATAAGCCAAGCAAACGTGGTAATAGATTCCCATCTTAAATTTTTCCGGGAAAAAAAAAAAAAAAAAATACCGCGTACCCCCTAAGGCTTGAATTTATGTCATTGGTGTGATGGCATATTATCAGTAACAACAAGCTATAGGTTATGTACTGATCTTTAGGGTTGACACATTGTGGCCATATATCCTGATCGATGTTCTCGAGTCTCTAGTCGCGGCCAAACGACAGCTCTCACTTAGTTGGGCGTCTTCAGGGATGCACTGCTCGCATCTCGTTTAGAAAACTCACCCCATTCAGAGTTAGTTAGGACTCTTGCTCTACTAACAGTTATCAACACTTTCCAGGTTATGCCAGGAGACAAACTCCAGATACATAGTTTCAGTCTAATTTGGGTGCACTCTGACACATTCAGTAGCTTGTTTATACCACATTGAACTCACAAATGTCATGTTAGAGACAATAGAGTCCATTTCAATTTTTTATAGCTTGTTTATACCACATTGAACTCATAAATGTGCTATTTTTCTGTTTTGCTATCCCATTAGACTGGGGGAATACGAAAGAGTCTCTTCATGAGTTATGCCAAAGTTTCTGCAATATTCACTGAAGTGGTTAGACTCATATTCTTGTTGGAGTGGGTGGAGTTTCCAACCTATGTGAAAAATATTCCGGAGTGCGACGAGCGTCGTCTGTGTGTCAGAGAAGTTCGGGGAGGTGACGAGACCAATCGGAGATGAAGAGGAAGCTCGGGAGCCACCAAACAACATTCTGGAACCGGTGAGACCGAACTCGGGCCGAGTTCGGTCCCCAGCCGAACTCTGGCCGAGTTCGGTCCCATGGTGTCCAGAACCTTGCTGGTTCGGCCCACACAAAGTTCGGACAGAACTCTGTGTCGGCGGGCTGAAGTGAATTTCAGGGTGTTTTTGCACCATTGGATCGTATCCTACGGTTCAGATTTCGCTGCGGGATTAGGGGTTTTATATATGGTTTTTTTTCTAACCCTAATAATACAGATAGAGAGAAAATAAAAGGAGGCAAGAGTGCCATTGCAACTTTGGGAGAGGAGAAGGAGAATTGAACATTTTTTCGAAGGAGGATCGTGTTCAGGTAATCTCTACTCGTCGTTTTTGTTCTTCGTAGCCTTGTAATCAATATTTCTTGCTTCCAAGTATTGTGGGGATCCGTCTTGCATCGGGAGAAGTTTGTCGAGGGTGTACTCATTTATTTCATTAGTGAAGGCTTCTCAAGGGTTGGACTCCGATCGTCCTGTGGTTTTTTTTTTCCGTAAGGATTTTCCATGTCAAAAATTATCTGTGTCTGCGTGGATTGTTTGTGTGTGGTTGGTGTTTTGGTTCGTGCGTTGTATTGTTCGGTTCTCTCGCAGGTACTCTCTAGTTTAGGGAAATATTTTCGCGTTTCTTTTCCAACAAAGTGGTATCAGAGCCAGGTTTTGGAATTAAAAGGGTGTCAGGAGTCGATAGGAAAACCAGAGAGAGATGACGCGAAACCGGTGCACATGGTGAACCTGAACGACACCAACTATCATTATTGGTGGAGCAAGATGAAAGATTTACTGTTTGTCAAGAAGCTGCATCTGCCCGTATTTGCTTCCGAGCGACCAGTTGATAAATCCGAGGAGGATTGGAAATGCGAGCACAAACAGGTGTGCGGATATATCAGACAGTTTGTTGACGAGAACGTGTACAACCACGTTGCCAATATTGAGCACGTGAAGACGTTATGGAATAAGCTGAAATTTTTGTATGCGAAAAAGACCGGGGTAAATAAGTTGTTTCTGATCCGAATGATGATGGATCTGCAGTACAAAGATGAGACATCTATTACGGACCACTTGAGTAAGTTCCAGGGCGTAGTTGACCAGCTATCTTCGATGGGAGTCAAGTTCGATGACACGGTTCAGGGACTATGGCTGCTGTGCACATTGCCAAACTCGTGGGATACTGTATGAGTATGTATGATCGCTTCTGCTCGAGAAGGCGTGGTCAGTCTGGAGTTTGCCAAGAGTGGGGTACTGAATGAAGAGATGCGGAGACGTTCTCAGGGTACTTCATCCACATCCAACTCAGAGGCGCTAGTTTCAGAGAGCCGCGAAAGGAACAAGAGCAGGGGTCCAGGTGGTGGTAGAGATAAGAGCAGGAGAAAGTCCAAGGGTCGATACGAGGACTCGGAGTGTTACCATTGTGGCAAGAAGGGCCACATCAAGAGGAACTGTTTCGCTTGGAAGAGAGAGAAAAAGGGCGACAAAGGATAGCAAGATGAGAACACTACAGGGGCGGCCTCGACCCATTGAGGCGATGTGATCGTCATAGGTGATGAGGTTATCACAAACCTCGTCTGCGATGATAATTCTTGGCTGGTGGACTCAGGGGCTTCAACACACGTATCTCATAACAGGACACTATTTGCCACTTACACGACAGACGACTGTGGAGTGTTGAAGATGGGCAATGGGGCTTCAACACACGTATCTCATAACATGATACTATTTGACACTTATACGACACGACATACGACTGTTGTGGCACATGCGACTTGGACATATCAGCCAGGAGGGGATGAGCTACTTAATGAACAAGAAGGTGATTCCAGGGCTCAAGTCTACAAAGTTGGAGAAGTGCATGCACTGCTTAGCTGGAAAGCAAAATAGGATGTCTTTCCAAAGTCACACAAGTTTAAGGAAGCCGGCGTTGCTCGAGTTGATTCACTCGGATGTCTGCGGTCCTATGAATGTAAAATCTATTAGTGGTGCTTCTTACTTTGTAACTTTTATTGATGACTGTTCCAGAAAGGTTTGGGTCTATGCCTTAAAGACCAAGGATCAGGTGCTGCCCACTTTCAAAGAGTTTCAGGCCTCTGTTGAAAGAGAGACAGACAAGAAGTTATTGTGTGTTCGATCCGACAACGGCGGCAAATACATTGGTCCATTTGATGCCTATTGTAGAGAGCAAGGGATACAACACCAGAAGACTCCGCCTAAGACACCTCAGCTCAATGGTGTAGCGGAACGCATGAACAAGACGCTGATGGAGAGGGTACGGTATTTGCTGTTAGAAGCAAACTTGTCGGGCATCTATTGGGGTGAGGCACTTTACACAGTTGCTTATGTTATTAATTTATCTCCTAGTGCTCCTTTGCAGGATGATGTCCCCGACAAAGTATGGTATAGCAAAGAGCCGTCATACAATCACCTGCGGGTGTTTGGTTGTAAGGCTTTCGTGCATGTACCGAAGGACAAGAGATCTAAACTTGAGCCGAAGATGAGGCGGTACGTCTTTGTCTGCTATGGTTGGGATGAGTTTGGCTATAAACTCCACGACCCAGTGGAAAAAAAGCTCTACAGAAGCAGGGACGTGGTATTCGTCGAGGATAAGACTATGACCAACACTCAAGATTTCGAGACACCTTCTGAGGCTGAGGAATTGCCTGAGTTAGAGTCATTTCACTTCGAGCAGTTTCCAGAGAACATCGCAGAGGATCCAGTTATGGGGGAGCCAGTGCATGGAGTTGCTCCCAACCTTGATCATCAGCCTGCTGATGGTGGTCAGGGTGTCCCTCGGGAGGATGAGCATGCCGGGAAGGTAGTTCCTGAAAGGGATGAGCCTGTTGGTATACAGCCAGCACCAGTGGCTCCATTGACAATGAGCGACAGAGAACGTCGACCATCTACGAGATACTCACCGATTGAGTATGTGCTACTGTCTGACAGAGGAGAGCCCGAAAGCTTTGTAAAGGCTATGGAAGACAAATGAAGACAGGAGTGGATGCAGGCTATACAGGAGGAGATGAGTTCCTTACACGCCAATTCTACTTATGAGCTGGTGCGGTTGCCAAAGGGCAAGAGGGCTTTGAAGAATCGATGGGTGTTCAGAGTGAAGCAGACGGATGATGCTACTCGCCCTCGATACAAAGCGAGGCTGGTAGTTAAAGGCTACGGTCAGTAAAAATACATAGATTATGATGAGATCTTTTTGCTAGTCGTCAAGCAGTCATCTATTCGGGTGGTGCTAGCATTGGCAGCCAGTTTCGATTTGGAGGTCGAGCAGATGGACGTGAAGATGACAATCCTCCACGGTGATCTTGAGGAGGAGTTATACATGGAGCAGCCAAAGGGATTATATGAGAGGGACAAGTCATATTTGGTCTGGCGGTTGAGAAAGAGCTTGTATGGTCTGAAGCAGGCTCCGAGACAGTGGTACAAGAAGTTCGAGTCATTTGTGGGGGGGGCATGGTTATGCACGGATGACGTCGGATCACTGTTTATTTGTGAGGTACTTTGTCGAGGATAATTTTATCATTTTATTGCTCTATGTTGATGATATGCTATTAGTGGGTCGAAATGCCACTAGGATAGCAGAGTTGAAGTGCCAACTGGGCACGGCCTTCTCTATAAAGGATTTGGATACAACAAAGACTATTCTTGGGATGGAGATCAGCCGAGAGAGAGAATCCAAGCTGCTACACTTGTCCCAAAAGAAGTACATCACTGGTTACTTCAGCATTTCGGGATGGACGGGTCGAAGAAAGTGAGTTGCCCCCTTGCGGCTCACTTTAAGTTCACTGAGGAGCAGTGTCCATCAACCGAGGACGAAAAAGAAGATATAGAGCAGATTCCATATGCTCCAGCTATGGAGTGTCTTATGTATGCTATGGTGTGTACGAGGCCAGACATCGCTCACGCAGTTGGCATAGTTAGCAGATATCTTTCAAATCCTGGAAGGGTACATTGGAGTACGGTCAAGTGGATCCTACGATATCTTTACGGTACTGCCGATTGGAGACTTTCTTTTGGTAGTGATGAGCCGAAGCTGGTTGGGTATACCGACGTTGATATTGTCACGACCCGCACCCACTAAAAGGGCACGTGACGCGACAACGCCCAGCCCTCACCGGAAAAAACGGCGTGGAACGCTGTGTATTTTCTAGTCTGACAACAGTTTATATATATATAACAAAACCTGTCGAGAATATAGTCAACTCCGAACGGAGGACAAGCAATGAATATATATAATGCTCAATCACAACTCTAAGACGAAAAGTAAAGACTGAAAGATAAAGACAACAAGACGAGAAAATATAACCTGTCAAGTCCAGAAACAAATAATATACAATGTCCGGTCTCTAAAATACGGTCCAAATATAATACAGACTCAAAAGTAATACAGTCTCAAAAAGTAACTGGATACTAAGTCCAGTACAAAGACCTACTCTAAACTATACAAGTGGTATGGTCTCGTCAGGCGGAGCTACGCCCTGCGAGACCAAGTCTAGGCCCACTACGTCGTCCGGACCGTAGTAGGTACTGCAATCTCCCTCGTCGAAATCTGTAATATTTTATCAACAGTCCAGTCAGGATGGAACGAGTACATATATCTCATAACAGATCTCAAGATAGAATAAAAGCTATAAGACTGTAAATAGAGCATATACAATGAATCATGGAGTGTACATGTATGTATCATGGCATGGTAAGCTGTAAAGCTAGAGCTAGAACAAGAAGAATAGAACGGGATCATGGCATGTACACAAATCAAGGCAAGCTATATATCCAATGTGTGTGAGTAGTAGTTTCAGCTTGTGATCGGCTTGGGTACCTGTCAAGAATTGGCCTGGCAAGTCATATGTGCGGTATATGACTCACACTGTTCGGGAATGCGGGATGGATCTGATCACAGGCCTACGCTACTACTCCCCCTACCCCAACTGGTAGAATGGATCCAAACAGGACACGTCACTGCACGGGATTCTAATGAGAAGGTAGCTAGCCTTCTCTAGAATCAGTGACCATATATCGAGCAAGAGCTACAAGGGTGCTTGCACAATATATCCCAACCTAAGAAGGAGAAAACATCTCTCGTCGGGATCCAAGAATACCAATCCGTGAGAACCATGTATCGGAAATAAGCATATCAACACTAAGTACATGAATCATAACAGTTATCATAACTTGGGAATAAGTATCAGAGAATGTACTCGCCTGTAAGATGATAAAATACGTCGACTGGAGCAACTGCAGTGTCTCGAGGACCTATAGAGAACAAGATGTATCAATACTAAGTTTAGGAAGTAAAGTTAAATCAAATTAAACCCTATTTAGTCATTCTAGGTCAAGACATGTCTAGTCGGGTCAATCTTGGTCATGGGAGAACATTAGAAGTTAAACCGGATCAATCTAGGTCAAAAACTGGCTTACCGTTGACTTTTGGTCAACGGGTCAACTCTAGTCAACTCTAGGTCAACCCTAGGTCACTGGTGACTAATAGTTGACTTTTAGTCAACTGTCCAAGTTAGATGGAATTTGGGACTAATTTGGGTAAAGAGTTGACTCATAGTTGACTTTTAGTCCAAAAAGTCAACCGTGGTCAACCGGGTCCAAGACTAGGTTTAGATAGCTAAATCTGCTTATTACCAACCTATACAATCCATATCCAAGTCCATCTTGGACTTGGAAACTCGAATCTTGGCCATGGGCCAATTCCCTATTTTACCCTTTTTAAGGGTAAAATTCTACCCTCGGCGATAACCCCGTTAGCTACCTACGCTAGTTATTTTGACCCGATCTCCCTAGGGTAGTAGGGTACTATCCTATAGGTTCGTTATCTACCATAATACCTAAGTAAAGTAGACGTCTAGTCCACCTTACGGCCCGTTACAGATATCTCGAAGATTTCGAGATACGCACTGACACGGCACAATACCGGTGCCCTATGACCCCGATTTCCACCCAGGAGCTTACTCGCAAAATCTAAATCACGTAACCTAGGCCCATGTCAAGTTTCATCGCGATCCGGTGCTCCGGGCTCAATTTCGCCCTCTAACTCGAGTTCTACCAAAAACCCCTCTTTTAGTCTCATTCTCAATATCTTCGTTGATTCTCGATTTTAGTTCTTCTTCTTCTCAACTTCTCTAATCTTCTTCTTCTTCTCTAATTCTTCTTCTTACTCCTCCTTCCTATTCTTCTTCAATTTTCTAACCTACTCTAATTCCTTCTCATTTCTCCCTATTCTTTCTTCTTTCTTTCTTTCTTTCATTCTTCTTCTTAAATTCTCATCCCAACTTCCTATCTTCTATCTATATATATACATACATATATATATAGATACCTACCTACATATATACCTATATATATTACTAGGGGGGTTTTGGGTGTATAGGGGGATGAATTGGGGGGGGGGGGGGGGGAGCTGCCAATGGCAGCCCCTACTGCTGCCATTGCTACTGCTTAAGCTGCTGCTGCTGCTGCTTGCCCTGCAGCTGCTGCTGCTGCTGCTGCTGTGCAGCTCCTGCAGCTGCTGCTGCTCTCTTCCTTCTCTCCTTCTACTCCTCCTACTTCACTCCCTCCTCTCCTCTCTCATATATATATACCTATATATTTACCTATCTATCTATGTATCTATCTATCTATTTCTATATATATATCTATATATCATATCCTCTCTCCCCATCTATATATATATACACTCACACACATATACATATATATACACACACACATATACACATATATATACACACATATACATATATATATACACACACATATATATATATATATATACCTACAACCACAACCACACCACCACTCACAACCACACCACCAATCTCTACACACACACACACAAATACATACATACATACATACATATAATTTCATATATATATATACATATACCATATATATATATATATATATATATATATATATATATATATATATATATATATATATATATATATATATACCATATATATATATATATATATATATATATATATATATATATATATATATATATATATATATATATATATATACTAATTAACATACAAAACCCTTAATTACTCCTAACCTAGATTTCTAGGGAGAACCTACAAAATAGGGGGCAAAGTGTAGAGAATTGAATTCTCTACATTTATTGTAAAGAACTTAATTGAAAAGGAGAATTAATGAAGGGTTTTAATGGCATACCTAATTGGAGTTTGGAGAGAGAGAGCTTGGAGAGAGAATTTGAGAAAGAGAGAGAGAGATGACTTTGTGGAGAAGACAAAGGGGGGGGGGGGGGGGGGCCTCCTAGTCATGGCCGGCCACTTCCCCTTGGGCTATTGGGTTGGGATCCAATAGCCCACAACCCATTAATCCAAGTTTGGTTTGTTTTGAAATCGGGTTGGTTCGGTTTGGTTCTAAATACAAATTAAGTCTCTAAATTGACTAATTAAGCCATGAAAGTTAGGTTAATAATTTCTAGCCTATTTATGATGGTACATGGGCTAAGCCCAGCTAGTATGGGGGTCCCACTAGGGTCCAGGCTACCCGGGTCTCCAAATTGGGTCCGAATTGGATAAAATTCAAACCAACCCAAATAAATTCCTAAAAATCATATAAAATCAAATAAAATTCCTAAAATATTTTAAAACTTGAAAATAACAAAAATACCCCTAATTTAAAAAACTGGGGGTGACAAATCTACCCTCCTTAAAAAATTTTGTCCTCGAAATTGAATGAGGGCTAACACAGCAATCATGAACAAAACAAGGAAGAAAATGAAAGAATTTTACCTCAAGGCTCGAAGAGATATGGGAATCGCTCCCGCATGTCGTCCTCCCTCTCCCAGGTGGACTCACCTGGAGAGTGGTGTCTCCATGCAACGCGAACCAAGGGAATGACCTGGTTCCGGAGCACCTTCTCTCTTCGGTCCAAGATCTCGACCGGCTTCTCTGGGTAGCTGAGTGTCGGTCCCACTACGATCTCTGAGTGGTCTAAGACGTGACTGGGATCTGCCACGTACCGTCTCAGCTGCGACACGTGGAACACACTGTGCACTCCCTCTAGTGCAGGCGGTAACTCCAGTCGGTAAGCCACTGCACCGACCCTGCCCAGGATACGGAATGGTCCGATGTATCGTGGACTAAGCTTCCCGCCGCCACCAAAACGAATCGTGTCACGCATCAGAGAAATCCGCAGAAAGACAAGATCATCAACCTAGAACAAAACAAGGCTTAGAGCTTTATCTAAAACAATCACAATCAGACTCAAATACTAGAAAAATCTAGACTATACCTCAAACTCCAATGGTCTCCGGTGGCTATCGGCCCAGTGCCGCTGCCTATCCTGCGCCACCCGAAGTCTATCTCTGATAACCCTGACCTTCTCTGCAGCATCTACCACCATCTCAGGGCCACCCTCTCACCGACATCATCCCAAGACAAGGGAGTACGGCACCTCCGTCCGTATAGAGCCTCGAAAGGTGACATCTCTATACTGGCTTGGTAGCTGTTGTTGTAAGCAAACTCTACCAAGTGAAGGTGGTCCTCCCAAGATCCCCCGAAGTCCAAGACACAGGTACGCAGCATATCTTCGAGGGTCTGAATCGTCCTTTCCGATTGCCCGTCTGTCTGGGGGTGATATGCTGTACTGAACTTGAGCGATGTGCCCAAGCTAAGCTGCAAACTTCGCCAGAAGTGGAAAGTGAATCGGCTGTCCCGATCCGAGACTATACTCACTGGCACCCCGTGCAATCGAACTATCTGCCGCACGTACATCTCGGCCAACCTCTCCTCGACAAACCCACTTTGAAAGGCAAAAAGTGGGCCGATTTGGTCAATCGATCAACAATGACCCAAATCGCATCCTTTCCTCCTGGAGAGCGCGGAAGCCCAGATACAAAGTCCATAGTGATATGCTCCCACTTCCACTCAGGAATGGGGAGTGGCTGGAGCAATCCACCGGGTCTCTGCCTCCCGGCCTTCACCTGCTGGCACACTAAACATCTCGACACGAACTGAGCCACCTCACGTTTCATGCCATACCACCAAACATGCTGTCTCAAGTCTCTATACATCTTGTTGGCTCCGGGATGCATAGAGTACTGAGAACGGTACGCCTCCTGAAGAACCTCCTCCCGAAGTCCTCCGCTCGACACGCACAATCTGGTACCATGCCTCAACGACCCATCCCCTGCTAAAGAGAACTCCTCCAACAGTCCTATCTGGACCTGCTCCCTGATGACCCTCAGAGCCTCATCCTCAAACTGAGCTGCCCTGACTCTGTCCATCAGCTCTGACTACACCTGCAGACCCCACATCTGCGCCTCGAACACAAGAACTATCACCTCTATGCCCATGCTCTCCAGATCTGCCAGAAGGTGACGATCCATCGTCAAACACATAGCCACGGGATACCTGCTCAAAGCATCCGCAACCACGTTGGCCTTTCCTGGATGGTATTGCAAGGATATATCAAAATCCTTCATCAGCTCTAACCATCGCCTCTGCCTCATATTCAGCTCCTTCTGGGTAAACACGTACTTCAAGCTCTTGTGATCTGTATAGATCTCAACTCGCTCTCCGTACAGATAGTGTTTCCACAGCTTCAAAGCAAAGATGACCGCTGCCAGCTCCAGATCGTGGGTAGGGTAATTCCTCTCATGAGGACGTAACTGCCTAGATGTATAGGCAATTACCTTCCCGTGCTGCTGAAGCACACAACCCAAACCCCGTCCTGAAGCATCACTATAGATCGTATAACCACCAGATCCAGATGGCAGCGTCAAGATAGGAGCTGTAGTCAACCTCGCCTTCAACTCCTCGAAGGCGGCCTGGCACTCATCGGACCAAACAAACTCCTTGTCCTTCCTTGTAAGGCGGGTCATCGGCTGGGCAATCCTGGAAAAGTCCTGCACGAACCTCCGGTAGTAACCTGCCAGACCCAGAAAACTCCGAACCTCTGCCACTGAGCTCGACGTCGACCAGGACTCCACTGCAGAAATCTTCTTCGGATCCACTGAAATCCCCTCGCCATAGACAACATGGCCTAGGAACTCCACACGATCCAAGAAGAACTCGCACTTGGACAACTTCCCGTACAGCTGCTCCCTCCTGAGAGTGTCCAACACAATCCTCAGGTGCTCCTCGTGCTCCTCTGGTGTCTTCGAGTAGATGAGAATGTCATCAATGAAGACCACCACGAACTTGTCAAGGTACTGGTGAAATACCTTGTTCATCAAGTTCATGAATACCGCCGGGGCGTTGGTCAACCCAAACGGCATGACGGTATACTCATACTGGCCATAGCGGGTCCGAAAGGCAGTCTTCGGAATGTCATCCCGCTTCACCTTCAGCTGATGGTACCCGGTACGCAAGTCGATCTTCGAGAACACCCTCGCGCCGCTCAACTGGTCGAACAAGTCATCAATCCTCGGCAGAGGATACTTGTTCTTGATGGTAAGGTTGTTGAGCGCCCTGTAATCAATACACAGACGTACCGTACCATCCTTCTTGGGGACGAAAAGAACTGGCGCGCCCCAAGGTGAAGAACTAGATCGAATAAAGCCCTTGTCTTCCAGCTCGTCGACCTGCTTCTTCAGCTCTGCTAACTCGCTGTTGTTGATTCTATAGACGTGCTGGGAGATAGGCTCAGCACCCGGCACTAGATCTATAGAAAACTCAACATCACGATCTGGCGGCATCCCGGGCAGCTCCTCGGGAAAAACATCCAAGAACTCGGCAATGAGTGGATGTGGCAACACTGGCCCCGCCAACAACGCTCCGCGGAAACCATCTCCCTGCTCCACAGCACCCCTGGTGAACTCATACTCCGGCTCTCCCGGCGACCTAAACAGAATCCTGCCCCCTCTGCAGTCGATGCTAGCGTGGTGCGTGCTCAACCAATCCATGCCGAGTACCACATCATAACTCGGAAGTGGCATTACGAGCAGACACACACTCAGCTCCCGGCCTCTCAAAGAAACTCTCCGCCCCTTGCAAACATTATTGACTAGGATGATGCCATTCCCAGTCATAATCTTGCAAGTCCTATCCAGATATTCAGCAATAATATTGTGCCTAAGAGCAAAAGAAACAGACACAAAACTGTGCGTAGCACCAGAATTAAATAAGGCCAAAGCTGGAAAAGAATCGAGCAGAATAGAACCTGCGACAACATCCACAATAGGCTCCACCTCCTCGGCTGCAAGAGTAAAGGCTCTACCCTGACCACCCCTCTGCTGGCGGTGCTGAACGAACTGCTGCTGCTGAGTCGGAAGCGGACCTCTCTGCTGAACTACCGGCACACTAGCTGGTGCCCTCTGAACGGGTGCCCTCTGAGCAGCTCCAGTAACACGGGGGTTCTTGGGACACTCCCGCATCTGATGCCCAGCGGCACCACAAAAGAGACATAGCCCCAGTCTCCTCCTACAGAACTCGAAGAGATGACCGGGCTTCTTGCAGAAGTTGCACGGTGGATCATCCTGCCCTGGACGTCGCTGACTCCTCTGGACAGACGCTCTGGCCTGCCCCTGCTGCTGGTGATGCTGGAACGACTGGTGCTGAAGCTGAGGGCGCTTAGCAGGCCCTGCACTGCTACTGGCCCCAGAAAACACATCTCGATCCCTCTTCGGCTTCAAGCCCAACTCCCTCTCTACCTTCCGAGCCTCTGCGTAGACCTCCGCATATGTCGCGTAGAAGGAAGGGATCAGGATCTTGATATCCCATGCCAACCCCTCCCGGAAATGCTCCGCTCGGATCACCGGGTCACTCACCATGTACTCGGCGTATCGGCTCAGCCGGCCGAACTCCGCCGCATACTCCTCTACGGTCATGCTGCCCTGCTGCAGGTTCTGGAACTGCCGCACCAGGCCAATCTTGTCCGTAGGGGAAAAGAACTTCTCTCTGAACAGGGCCCTGAACTCGGCCCAAGTATGGCCCTCTCATGCAAGAGTCGGCTCATTCCGGAACCATGTCCGGGCAATATCTAACAACTGCAACCCAACCGCCTCGACCCTCAGGTCGGCTGCCAGGCGGCAGGCCCCCATCTGGCGCTCGATATCCTCGAGCCAGTCATCAGCGTAAATAATACCCTCTGTCCCCTTGAAATCCCTCGAACCAAGCTTCTTGAAAGCCTGGATATCCCCGATCTTCGGCTGCTGCTGCTGAACCTCCCTCTGTGGAGCCTGGCGCTCCACTGCCGCCATAGCCAATCTGTGTGCATCCTCCATGCCCTGGCACATGGCCTCTGTCTGCCTCAACTGAGCCTCGTGCTGAGCCCGCTGGGACTCAAGCACCTGGTGGAAGAACGCGAGCATCTGCCCCATGTCTGTGGGCAGAGGAGGTAATGGAGGAATAGCTCCCATCATCACCGGAGGAGTCCCCTGCTGAGGAGGAAGAATACCCCCGGTAGCTCCTGCTGCAGCCCCTGGCACTACGGGAAGAGCACCCGCAATAGCCCCAGGAACGGTCATAGAGGTAGCTGGAGGAGTACCTCCAAGAGCCCCAACAGAAGTCCCATCAGCCGGGGAAGTAACCGGAGCCTGTCCGCCAGAGGTGGCAGACCTCTCCGTCTCCCCGTGCTCCTCGCCAGGAGAATGAGTCATCAATATCCTGGAGACAAATTGAGAAAAAGATATCAATATGGCACATGAAGGCAATATCAAAGGAGGACAGCTAGAATGCAGTAAATCGATATCAAAGACGGTAAGCAAGATAAGCAATGAGAGATCCTACTGTGATTGAGCACTCTTAGCCTACTACTTCCTATGGGTAACACAGGCTCGTAGTCAACACTCTAAGACGAGTGCCGCTACGACATCGCACTAATCGCGACTTCAGGACCTGCGTGGGCCACCACTAAAACGTGTCACGACCCGCACCCTCTAAAAGGGCACGTGATGCGACAACGCCCAGCCCTCACCGGAAAAATGGCGTGGAACGCTGTGTATTTTCTAGTCTGACAACAGTTTATATATATAACAAAACCTGTCGAGAATATAGTCAACTCCGAACGGAGGACAAGCAATAAATATATATAATGCTCAATCACAACTCTAAGACGAAAAGTAAAGACTGAAAGATTAAGACAACAAGACGAGAAAATATAACCTGTCAAGTCCAGAAACAAATAATATACAATGTCCGGTCTCTAAAATACGGTCCAAATATAATACAGACTCAAAAGTAATACAGTCTCAAAAAGTAACTGGATACTAAGTCCAGTACAAAGACCTACTCTAAACTATACAAGTGGTATGGTCTCGTCAGGCGGAGCTACGCCCTGCGGGACCAAGTCTAGGCCCACTACGTCGTCCGGACCGTAGTAGGTACTGCAATCTCCCTCGTCGAAATCTGTAATATTTTATCAACAGTCCAGTCAGGATGGAACGAGTACATATATCTCATAACAGATCTCAAGATAGAATAAAAGCTATAAGACTGTAAATAGAGCATATACAATGAATCATGGAGTGTACATGTATGTATCATGGCATGGTAAGCTGTAAAGCTAGAGCTAGAACAAGAAAAATAGAACGGGATCATGGCATGTACACAAATCAAGGCAAGCTATATATCCAATGTGTGTGAGTAGTAGTTTCAGCTTGTGATCGGCTTGGGTACCTGTCAAGAATCGGCCTGGCAAGTCATATGTACGGTATATGACTCACACTGTTCGGGAATGCGGGATAGATCTGATCACAGGCCTACGCTACTACTCCCCCTACCCCAACTGGTAGAATGGATCCAAACAGGACACGTCACTGTACGTGATTCTAATGAGAAGGTAGCTAGCCTTCTCTAGAATCAGTGACCATATATCGAGCAAGAGCTACAAGGGTGCTTGCACAATATATCCCAACCTAAGAAGGAGAAAACATCTCTCGTCGGAATCCAAGAATACCAATCCGTGAGAACCATGTGTCGGGAATAAGCATATCAACACTAAGTACATGAATCATAACAGTTATCATAACTTGGGAATAAGTATCAGAGAATGTACTCGCCTGTAAGATGATAAAATACGTCGACTGGAGCAACTGCAGTGTCTCGAGGACCTATAGAGAACAAGACGTATCAATACTAAGTTTAGAAAGTAAAGTTAAATCAAATTAAACCCTATTTAGTCATTCTAGGTCAAGACATGTCTAGTCGGGTCAATCTTGGTCATGGGAGAACATTAGAAGTTAAACCGGATCAATCTAGGTCAAAAACTGGCTTACCGTTGACTTTTGGTCAACGGGTCAACTCTGGTCAACTCTAGGTCAACTCTAGGTCAACCCTAGGTCACTGATGACTTATAGTTGACTTTTAGTCAACTGTCCAAGTTAGATGGAATTTGGGACTAATTTGGGTAAAGAGTTGACTCATAGTTGACTTTTAGTCCAAAAAGTCAACCGTGGTCAACCGGGTCCAAGACTAGGTTTAGATAGCTAAATCTGCTTATTACCAACCTATACAATCCATATCCAAGTCCATCTTGGACTTGGAAACTCGAATCTTGGCCATGGGCCAATTTCCTATTTTACCCTTTTTAAGGGTAAAATTCTACCCTCGGCGATAACCCCGTTAGCCTACCTACGCTAGTTATTTTGACCCGATCTCCCTAGGGTAGTAGGGTACTATCTTATAGGTTCGTTATCTACCATAATACCTAAGTAAAGTAGACGTCTAGTCCACCTTACGGCCCGTTGCAGATATCTCGAAGATTTCGAGATACGCACTGACACGGCGCAATACCGGCGCCCTATGACCCCGATTTCCACCCGGGAGCTTACCCGCAAAATCTAAATCACGTAACCTAGGCCCATGTCAAGTTTCATCGCGATCCGGTGCTCCGGGCTCAATTTCGCCCTCTAACTCGAGTTCTACCAAAACCCTTCTTTTAGTCTCATTCTCAATATCTTCGTTGATTCTCGATTTTAGTTCTTCTTCTTCTCAACTTCTCTAATCTTCTTCTTCTTCTCTAATTCTTCTTCTTACTCCTCCTTCCTATTCTTCTTCAATTTTCTAACCTACTCTAATTCCTTCTCATTTCTCCCTATTCTTTCTTCTTTCTTTCTTCATTCTTCTTCTTAAATTCTCATCCCAACTTCCTATCTTCTATCTATATATATACATACATATATATATAGATACCTACCTACATATATACCTATATATATATTACTAGGAGGGTTTTGGGTGTATAGGGGGATGAATTGGGGGGGGGGGGAGCTGCCAATGGCAGCCCCTACTGCTGCCACTGCTACTGCTTAAGCTGCTGCTGCTGCTTGCCCATGCAGCTGCTGCAGCTGCTGCTGCTGTGCAGCTCCTGCAGCTGCTGCTGCTCTCTTCCTTCTCTCCTTCTACTCCTCCTACTTCACTCCCTCCTCTCCTCTCTCATATATATATTACACCTATATATTTACCTATCTATCTATGTATCTATCTATCTATTTCTATATATATATCTATATATCATATCCTCTCTCCCCATCTATATATATATACACTCACACACATATACATATATATACACACACACATATACACATATATATACACACATATACATATATATACACACACACATATATATATATATATATATATATATATATATATATATATATATATATATATATATATGTATATATATATATATATATATATATATATATATATATATATATATATATATATATATATATATACCTACAACCACAACCACACCACCACTCACAACCACACCACCAATCTCTACACACACACACACAAATACATACATACATACATACATATAATTTCATATATATATATACATATACCATATATATATATATATATATATATATATATATATATATATATATATATATATATATATATATATATATATATACCATATATATATATATATACATATATATATATATATATATATATATATATATATACCATATATATATATATATACTAATTAACATACAAAACCCTTAATTACTCCTAACCTAGATTTCTAGGGAGAACCTACAAAATAGGGGGCAAAGTGTAGAGAATTGAATTCTCTACATTTATTGTAAAGAACTTAATTGAAAAGGAGAATTAATGAAGGGTTTTAATGGCATACCTAATTGGAGTTTGGAGAGAGAGAGCTTGGAGAGAGAATTTGAGGAAAGAGAGAGAGAGAGATGACTTTGTGGAGAAGACAAAGGGGGGGGGGGGGGGGGGGGGGGGGGCTCCTAGTCATGGCCGGCCACTTCCCCTTGGGCTATTGGGTTGGGATCCAATAGCCCACAACCCATTAATCCAAGTTTGGTTTGTTTTGAAATCGGGTTGGTTCGGTTTGGTTCTAAATACAAATTAAGTCTCTAAATTGACTAATTAAGCCATGGAAGTTAGGTTAATAATTTCTAGCCTATTTATGATGGTACATGGGCTAAGCCCAGCTAGTATGGGGGTCCCACTAGGGTCCAGGCTACCCGGGTCTCCAAATTGGGTCCGAATTGGATAAAATTCAAACCAACCCAAATAAATTCCTAAAAATCATATAAAATCAAATAAAATTCCTAAAATATTTTAAAACTTGAAAATGACAAAAATACCCCTAATTTGAAAAACTGGGGGTGACAGATATGGATGGAGATATAGACATGAGGCGATCGACTTCGGGCTATGTTATGATGTTTGTTGGTGGAGCGGTATCGTGGCAGTCGCGGTTGCAGAAGTGTGTTGCCTTGTCGACGACAGAGACGGAGTACATTATGGCGACGGAGGCTTGCAAGGAGTTACGGTAGATGAAAAAGCTGTTACAGGAAATAAGGGTGAAGCAAGAGCAGTATACTTTGCTTTACGATAGTCAGAGTGCCATTCACCTTGTGAAGAATCAGACCTTTCATAGTTGGTCCAAGCACATCAAGACTCGGTATCATTGGATACGGGATGTAGTTGAGAAGAAGGATACAGAGCTTGAGAAGGTTCGTACAGATGATAACGGAGCAGACATGTTCACCAAGATTCAACCAAGGAAAAACTTCGAGTTCTGCAGGCAGATCGTCGAGATGACGATCCCCTCCACATAGTTGTGAAGGAGGAGATATATTGGAGTGGGTGTAAAATCCCTATTTTTATAATTATTTTATTATTATTTTATTAGACTTAAAAATAAATTTATACAATTTATGGTTTTTTTTTTTTACAATGACCTTAGCCATTGTTGAATTTTGGAACACGAGACTACCATGAATTTTGGCACGGAAGATGTAGCAGTGTGCCTTGACTAGTGTACCAGTCATGCCGAGGGAAGCCTAGCCATGGTGATGTCCAAACTAGAAAAACCAGACCAAATTATGAATTTACTTATTTAAAGTATTTTTTATTAAATATTATTTTATATATTAATTTTTAGATGATCCGGGTTGTCCAAACCAGTCAGAACTGGGCCCGAACCAAATTTTAGCCCATGTAAGCAGGTAGTGTGACCAAATGTGTCCATGTAGACATATTTTATGTACTTAGAAATATTTCCTAAACTATTTTAGAATTTTATGTACAATTTCTAATTATTTAAATATTTGTACAATTATTGGTATTTTATTATTAAATAATATTTTACAATATTGTACATGTTTCTGGACCCGGATGAGGGTGTGTGGTAAAGTTCACACGTTGGAACAATTTTTATTATTTTATTATTACTAAAGTTATTTTGTGAAAATTAAATAGACATTTAATTATTGTTGATATTATTTGATATTATGTGATATTATTATTGTTGACTTTTATGGCAATTTAAATTTGCGTATATATGTAAAAATATATTTTAGATGCATTATATATATAGTAGATAATATTAAAATTTTATTTCAAATTTGTGGAGATTTAATAACCATGTTTTCCTATTTAAATACTATTTTTATTTTGAGTTGATCTATTAAGGATTGAATTTATATATATGTATATATGCTCAAATATATTAAATAATTGAATAGTTGACTTTTAAATGTATTTGGATTTAAATAGATTTTTTTTGTGTATTTATGGATATATACATATATATATATATATATATATATATATATATATATATATATATATATATATATATATATATATAGATATATATATATATATATATTGAAGTTAGATAAGAAAAGAAAAGGTTTTAAAAAAAAAGAAAAAGAAAAAGGGGGAATGGGTGGTCGGCCCCACCCGACCACCCCAAGCAAAAGAACAGCAGTATATATGCGTGCCTCTTTGTATGTAGCAACACTCTTCTTTCAAAGCATTAGTTAGTAGCAGCATCCATGGCCGTACCCTCTCTCTCCGTATATATGTATATATATATATTTATATATATATAATGAAAACCCTAATCTCCTCCACTTTCCTCCTCCTCTCTCCTCCACCCTCGGCCAACTCCTCCCCTCCGCGAGCACATCAGCACCCGCGACAGCGGCGACGGAAATGACGACAACAACAATAAAACAACAGATTTTCACTTTAAGGTATCCCACTTCCCCGATCGAATTCTCTGTCAATTTAAATCCGTTTTTAGATCCGTAAATTCGTATAGAAAGCCCACATGACCCTCTTTCATCACCTTCAAATAGATTTATTTATTCTGCAATAAATTTTAGTTTTTAATTAAATTAAATATCTCGAAAAATTAGTTTTTATAAACCTTAAAAACCCCGGTACGAGGTACGTCCCGACAAACCGGGTGACCCCGTCACAATCCGAGAGTACCGAAAGGTCCGTATCGAATTTGTGGACGTGTGAGAATTGACGGGATTCAAATTGGTTGCGTGTGCGCAACGAAATTGGTCCGTATCCGTCAAATTTTTGCATATCGGACTTTTCAGAAATTCCCAATTATATTGTGCACACTCATCATATCGCGATGAAACTTGCGCCATTGGACTCAAAATATTTTTCTGGTCCTGTGAGCCAAATTTGGTCCGATTCTGAGACCGTTGATCGGGACGCTATTTTGGCGGGCCCACAATCCCACTCAACGGGCGATTTTGTGCACGGCCCACCGGAATCCAAAATTGGACATACCGTTGGGTTCGCCTCATCAAAACAAATCCGTAGACATGTAGTTTGACAACTTTAGAGACCGTAGGTTCTGGCGCGCGTTTTGGTGCAAAGCGAGTCCAACGACGGACATCGTTTTGACCCAAAATTACGATTTTGCCCCTGTTCCAGAATTTGGCTTTTGGATAGGCATTTTCTAGGTATATATTCTTCACCGAGATCATTTTTGATGTTTGTTTCAGCGTTTGGAGTCATCTGTGATTTGTGAGTTTTGGTGCTGACACTTGCTACTCTTGGATTTTCCCTTCTCGTACCACAGGCAAGATACCTTGCCATTAAACTGTTTATATTCAGTCTGTATTTATTTTATATATCACTGTTCTTTATTTTCGGTTCTTACAGTTCCTGATTTACTGCCTGTTCAGTGATTATTAATGTACTTTGTTATTATCCTTTGATTGCATGTGAACTTAGAGTTAAGAGACTACCATTTGTAGTGTATTGCATATACCTTGACACAGAGGATGAATGAGATGAGTAGCATGTAGAGGTTCTTGCGTGTGGGCTGATCTTCCATGCGCATGCGTTAGGGCTAACTGCTAATAGAGGCATGTTAGGAGACTTAGCAGTTAGTAGAGGTATATGAGTCATGGATGTGACTCTATTAGACATTGGGTGGGAAGAACAGTTCCTTAACGTATGGGCCAAGTATGCACTTCCCTATTGCCGGTTATCTCCGCGGGAGATACGGTCCTGGATCCTGATACTGATTTACTGCTGGCCTCTGACATTCGATGAATGTTATGCTTTGAGGTCCCTGGTATCCTGATGGACCATACCTGAGATTACTGCTACTGAGCCAGAGTGCCCATGCGTTGGAGGTTTGTTCTTAACTGCATAAACACTGTAGTATGGTTAGATTACCTTATTGTCGTCTTGTCACTTATTTCGGTTTGTGACATATTATATATTCAGTTTATTATGGCATGCTCTTTATGTATCTTGTTACGTCCCTCTGAGGACCTGGTTACCTCTCCAGGTGTGTGCTTCTATGATTTTGCAGGTGTTCTAGCCAAGGCCGTGATCTTCTCCATTCTTTCGAAGACGATTGCGCTTGGTTCGTCTCGTTCTTTTATCGATCACTTCTTGTATATTTTATTTGAGATAGTTGGTAGTGGACTTTGTCTCCGCCCAACGATTGTATACATGACCAATTCAAAGTTGCTTTTATATCATTAATTTATCTAGTGGATGAGATTTAGTTATTATGGTTCTACTGCATTTTACAACTTATGTATTCATACGAGGTTTCCATATATTGGAGTATACTTCGTATGTATACAGCTGGCATGTTGATGTACCTAGTCCTACGTATTTTGGGACCGGGACGTGACAGTGGGTGGGATTCCCAACCTATGTGGAGAACACCCCTGAGTGCAACGAGCGCCGTCTCTGTGTCAAAGAAGCTCGGTGAGATGACGAGGCCAATCGGAGATGAAGAGGAAGCTCGGGAGCCACCAAACAACATTCTAGAACTGGTGAGACCGAACTCGGGCCGAGTTCGGTCCCCAGCCGAACTCTAGACGAGTTTGGTCCCATGGTATCCAGAACCTTGCTGGTTCGGCCCACACAGAGTTCGGGCAGAACTCTGTGTCGGCGGGCTGAAGTAAATTTTAGGGTATTTTTGCACCATTGGATTATATCATACGACCCAGATTTTGCTGCAGGATTAGGGGTTTATATATAACTTTTCCTAACCCTAATAATACAGACAAAGAGAAAATAAAAGGAGACAAGAGTGCCATTGCAACTTTGGGAGAGAAGAAGGAGGATTGAAGTTTTTTTCGAAGGAGGATCATGTTCGGGTAATCTCTACTTGTCGTCTTTGTTCTTCGTAGCCTTGTAATCAATATTTTTTGCTTTCAAGTGTTGTAGGAATCCGTCTTGCATCGGAAGAAGTTTGTGGAGGGTGTACTCCTTTATTTCATTAGTGAATGCTTCTCAAGGGTTGGACTCCGATCGTCCCGTGTTTTTTTTTTCCGCAAGGGTTTTCTACGTCAAAAATTATCTCTGTCTGCATGGATTGTTTGTGTGTGGTTGGTGTTTTGGTTCGTGCGTTGTATTGCTCGGTTCCCTCGTAGGTACTCTCTAGTTTGGAAAAAAGGTTTTTGCAATTCTTTCCCATCAATTCTCGGCCTCTATCTGATCTTAACCTTTTAAGTTTCTTACCAGTTTGAGTTTTAGCTTCGTTCTTAAACGTTATGAATTTTTCTGGTGCTTCGTCCTTATGTTTTATTAAATAAACATATTAGTACCTACTGTAATCATCTATGAAGCTAATGTTAGTGCCGGGGCACAATTTTTTCGATGGAAAAATGAGAAGATGAAACAATTGTAAAAACAACGTTCCAACGCAACACTTCAAGGAAGGTTGCGCAAGTTCAAAAAGATCTAAAAAGATCTCGTTACAGCAACATATAAAATTACGAGAATCTAAAAAGATTTCGTAATCCACAACAGCGAAGAAGATGACAAGCGATTGATGGATGAATATCCTGCTGGGGTGAATGATCACCGTTGCTCAAAGCTATATTCGTCCTACACGAATAGCTTCCAGGAACCAGCAAGTTCGTCGAAGAACTTTGGAACACTCCTGCTCTTCTGACTCCTCGAATCGTACACGGACTCCCGTACAAAAGCAACGCTGGTGCAACACTTCTCTTCTCTCTCAAGACTTCTATTTACTTGTGTTAAAAAACACTTTTAAACTTTTGTTACTCTCTGTATATGCATGTATACTAGCCTGTGAGAGAGAAGAGACCTATTATAGGCCCGAGTAGCAACTGTCCGGTTAGCACAACATTCGAGACGTGGTAAAAACTACTCCGAACGTGCAGTAACCGCTCAAATCACGCACATGCACGATCTGAAGAAAGTTGCGCACCTCGTGCACCCCGTACGCCTTATACACCATGCCTGAATGCACATTGAGCTACTTGCGCCACCTGCGCCCTGCGCACCCTGTGCCACCTGCGCCCTGCGCACCCTGCGCCACCCGTGCAACTGAGCACGTAACTGGTTGCGCTACTGGGCGCGCACCTGGTCGCACAACCTGGGCCGCGTAACCTGGCAGCGCACCTGGCCGTGCAATCTGGCCTACGCAACTGGCTGCGCAACTTGGCCTGCGCAACTGGCCGCGCAAGTGGCTCGTGCAACGAGCGCAACTTAAGCGCACTATGCGCCTAGCGACGATGCTGACGTGCTAAGTACAAAGTGCGCCTACAAAATGCTACATTACGCCTCATGAGCCCATGAGCCCCAGTCCGTGTCCGAGTCCGAGTCCGAGTCGCTAAGCCTCTACGGGGCTTAGCTCCAATGGAAATAAATTTTCTAAGAGCAAAAAGCATGAATGCTTTTAATTATTTATTTAGCCTTTTTTCTATTAGAAAAATAACCCCACATGGCAAACCCATGTGCACCTCCACACCACATGTGCATCTCTAAAAGAGCATAGCTAATATATAGAGATACAACTCTTTTGGCCTAGCCGATGTGGGACTAAAGTTTCAATGTATAAAGGCCAAAACCCAACAATCCCCCACATATCTCCATATATGGGTATAAATGTTTCCCACAGTAACTGTCCATCATGCATTAGGAGAGATGTCGCTGACGAATTGAATCTTTCCGCATGGGTCAAACAACAGACTATAATACAAGAATGGACTAAGCCTTGAATTCTGCATCATAGCTGAAATTCTTCCCACTCACATAATGTAGTTACATGTGCTTCTGACTTGCACATTAAAGGCCCTGTGTCAGCCTAGTTTCAGTGTATAATTTTGGGCGTCTACTAGTTTACCCTCAAGAGACGGCTTGACATCTCTGTCCATACACTATAGGTGAGTTCATTATTAATGAGACATGGCATAAAGCGCTTTGTGCTTTCCTTGCGGTGCTACGCCGCTATGACATGGCTTAAAGTCGAGGCCTTATCCCGTACTAGGAACCTCATCGTAGTGTCATACTACTGTAGCATGAGGCAACCGCCTCTTTGTAGTGCCAAACTACCCAGCATGAAGCCTTAGGCTCCCTTGCGGTGTTATACCGCAACGACATGGCTTACAAGGCCGAGACTTTATCCCTAATCGGGTACCTCATCGTGGTGTCGTGCCACTGTAACATATGGAACTCCTTCTCTTTGCAGTGCTGACTACACCCCTTTTTATTTTAACATACAATATTAGGCTAACTGCCTATTTGCGGTGCTACGTCGCTGTGACTTGGCTAGCAAGGCCGAGGCATTACCCCATGCCTAGGAACCTCATAGTGGAGTCACCCCATAGTAGCATGGAGTTTCACTCCTTGTAGTGCTGTTCTACCGTGCTTCCTGTAAAGCACACCAGACATTCACTCTACCTGAGAACTCATTAAGGCATTTAAGACAACCTTTCCACAGGATCCGTTTTCCGCAGAAAATAACAGTAGATAACAGTGGTTGTAGGTCCGTAACCTCTCCATGCCTAATAGAACATGTACTCACCGTTCCTGATATTCTTCCGATTAGTGGTCCTCCCTTGAACCAAAAGCTACATGCCTAGTAGATTTCTCTTTGAACTAATAGCATAAAACTTTATGGTAGTAATACAATAATACAATATCAGAATGCCTCCAATCCCATTTTATAAGCTGTCGTCAACCAGCTGGCACTTGAGGCCCTTGGTGAACGGATCCGCCAGGTTCTCCTGACTCCGAAAATCAATCACTGCAATAACACCTCTCTTGATAAGATCGTGTACTGTCCTGTGCTTCAACCGCACAGTCCTCTTGTTTCCGTTGAAGAGGTCATTTGATGCCACCGCCACAATCGCCTGGTTGTCGTAGTATATCGGTATCGCCGTTATTTGTGCCCTAACCACTGAAAGATCATACATGAGCTCCCGAAGCCATTCTGCTTCCTCGGCTGCGGTATCAAGTACAAAAACTCAGACTCCATGGATGACCGCGAGAGCATAGTCTGCTTCTTCGACTTCCACGATATAGCAGCTCTATCCATTATGAAAATGAATCCACCTGTGGACCTCTCGCTCTCCACCTCTGAGCACCAGCTGGCATCACTGAAGCCTTCCATTACCGGCGGATCTCTGCTATAGTACAGTGCATATGTCTAAGTCTTCTTGAGATATCTCATCACCCGTTTCATAGCTTTCCAGTGTTCAACACCTGGGTTGCTCGTGAAACGATTCAGCATTCCTACGGCGAAAGCTATGTCAGGCCTTGTGGCAGTAGTAGCATACATCAAACTCCCGATTATGCTTGCATACTCCAGCTGCCTGACGCTTTCCTCTGAATTAGGCTTCAGTTTCAGATCACACCTGTACGGCGTATCGATCCCTGGAAGATCCCGATACCTATAACGAGTGATCATCTTCTCAATATAATGAGACTGTGATAGCGCTAGTCCAGTGTCTGTCCAAATGATCTTGATCCCTAAGATCACATCAACTTTCCCCAAGTCCTTCATACTGAACTTGTTCGAGATGAATTTCTTTGTCTCCGTGACACAACCCATATCCGTACCTAGGATAAGCATGTCGTCCACGTACAGACAAACGATCACACCTCTTCCATCAGCGAACTTCGTGTAAACACACTTGTCCATCTCGCTGACTATGTAGCCATTTGACCTTATAACTTTATCAAATTTCTCATGCCACATCTTGGAAGCTTGTTTAAGATCATACAAAGTTTTTACAAACTTGCAGACTTTGTCTTGAAGTGACGACAAATCCCTCTGGTTGTTGCATGTAAATAAATCTCTTCGGTCAGCTCGCCATTTAGGAAAATCGTTTTTACATCCATCTGATGTATCACCATCTTATGTATTGCTGCGAGAGCAATCAACATTCTGATGGTGGTCATCCGGGCTACTGGAGCATACGTGTCAAAGTAGTCAATCCCCTGATTCTAAGAAAATCCCTTGGCTACCAACCTATCCTTAAAATTGTCAATAGTTCCGTCTGCTTTCTTCTTCTTCTTGAAGATCCATTTGCATCCGATGTGTTTCGCTCCTTCAGGAAGATCAACCAACTCCCAAATGTTATTCGAGGTGATGGAATCAATTTTATTGTCAATCGCCTCCTTCCAGAAAACTGCGTCTCTGGTCTTCATCGCCTCATCATAGGTAAGCGGATCTGCTTCCACATGATAGGTGACAAAGTCACTTCCGAAGTCTTTCGGCCTCCTCATACGCTTAGCTGACGGCTCAGCTTTTTTTTGGTTCAATCGTTGTTTCAACAACAACATCTTCTTGGACCACATCTTCATTGAAGACTTCAGTTTCCTGCGCACCCTTATTGTTCTCCGGTATATCCGCAAGAACAATATTCTTGTGCCTTGCAAATTTGTCTTCAAAATATTTTGCGTCGCGTGTAGCCTCCCTTCCCGAAAATTTTTAAAATATTTTTATTATTTTATTTATTTGATTTAAATGGTAATTTTAGTTTGTTATATTAAATTGTCATCATGTGATTTATAATTTAGGCATAAATATAATATATTTAATACTGCGTATTGTGTATGTGTACGTATACGTAATAATATATACGTATTGGTGAAGGTATTGTAAATATATATATATACGTGTACGTGTAGATAAATAATATATATATTACCATGTATAAATGTAGGTGTGTATAAATATGTGTACGTTTGTGTATATATAAATATATATAATATGTGGGTATTTGTATGTATATATATATATTATATCGGTATACGTATATAGACGTATAAACGATATTTGTGTGAACATATATGTATATATACATATATATATATAATATATGTTGGTATATGTATATATAAATATTGTATATGTCATTCTAAATATAATAATATTTTGGAGTATAATTGAATATATGTGTGTGACCATATATATGTATATGTATATATATAATAAAATACATGTATAGATATATAATAGTATCCATGTATATATATATATATATATATATATATATATATATATATATATATATATATATATATATATATGAAAAAAAAAAAAAATATATATATATATATATCTATATATATATATATATATATATATATATATATATATATATATATATATATATGTAATAGTGGCTATATAAAAGAAAAAAGAGAAAGAAAGGATGAGGGGTTATCAAGTTCGTTATTGTGTGGTATTTCATGAGTTCCTTTAGTTGGTAATATAGTTCTCTCTCTGTATGTAACATGTCACCTGTCCAGTTGCCGTAAGTTTAGTGAATTTTTCTTGCTCAAGCATATAGGTTAAACAGATGGTAATGGTAGAATATAAGTGAAGGAAATTCCCATACTAGAGTACCCCCAAGGCAGCCCTCGGCCCAACTAATTCCCCAATCGAGCCATTAGGCTCAGCCATGCTCAACCAACATACCCGAGCCATACAAATGGCCCCAAACCAGACCCTGCTTGCTCTGATTTCCAGAGCCAAACGGGAGAGATCAGCCCATAACCGAGCTTCCAACCTACCCGCTCGATAAACTTCGCTCGGCGAAGTATATATATTGTCGAGAGAAAAACAACTCTCAAAACCCTAACCTAGCGATGGCGACCCCCTCCCCCAGTCTTGGCGCCGCTGTGCGCAGCCAACGACGGCCGCCGACCGCCGGCGAAGTCGCGACAGGGTCGCGCGCGCACCGGCGCGGAACAGGATCGCGACAGCAGCAGATGCTGCGAGTAACCAACTTCACGATGTGATTTCTTCCCCCTCGGTCGACGAAAAGTCGAACCGTTTGCTCAGGTACGACCACAACATAACCATCTTCGAATCCCAGTAGTTAGCTATCGAATTAGTCGAGCGACCGACCCAATAAATCGACGTGAAGTCGATCAAAACCTGTTCGGAAACAGGGAATATAGCAGTCCATGAACCCTTATTTGAGGATCGTTTTCGATCAATCCAGTCGCATATTAGAAAATCTATTTGAAGATACTTTTAGACAACCTGTAGGGCTTCGAATCCCTTCTTGCAGAATTTGAAATCATCGACTATACGTCGAGAAATCGAATCCCAAAGTTTCCCAAAAATCTGTTTTCAAAACTTGAAAATTGCTCCACACGACGTGCGTCACGCCAATCGGGATGACGTGGTCGCGAACCGAAAGCATCGAAAGCTGCGTAACGGATTCGTGGTCGTGTGGGCTTTGACGGAATTCAAATTGGTCGCGTGTGCGCGACGAATTTGATACGTATCCGTCGAAATTCACCGTATCGTGCACGTTGCAAATTCTCCAATTACTTTATGCACGCTCGTCAGATCGAGACGAAACTTGCGCCAACAGAACCGTAGCATTTTTCTGGTCCTGTATGCCAATTTTGGTCCGATTCTGAGACCGTGATAAAATCACCGTTTTGCGGGCCCCACGGTCCCACTCAACGGGCGATTTTGTGCACGGCCCGCCGAAATCCAACTTTGGACATACGGTTGGGTTCGTATCAAAAAACTGGATCCATAGACATGTAGTTTGACAACTTTAGAGACCGTTGACTCTGGCACGCTTTTCGGTGCAAAGCGGGTCCAACGGCGGACACCGTTTTGGCCCGAAATTACCGTTTTGCCTCCGTGTCAGAATTGGACGTAAGGACAGGCAATCCTAGCTAATTGGACTATTTTGAGATCATTGGTATTGTTTATTTCAGATTTCGGGGACTGTTGTACGGGTTTTGACTATAGTGGCACATTGAGTAGTTCAGATTGTCGGTTACACCAGCACAGGACCACAGGCGAGTACAGTTTATTGTTTGCATTTCGATATTGATCTTTACTATATTTCATTGATTAGTCATTAGTTATGTGATTTTTATACTCTACTATAAATTGTTGAGTCGGGAATGAGAAGTACCAATTATATGTGATCAGACCGTAGACATTGTAGATATTGTAGACATTGTAGATATTGTAGACATTGTAGATATCGTAGACATTGTAGATATTGTAGACATTGTAGATATTGTAGACATTGTAGATATCGTAGACATTGTAGATATCGTAGACATTGTAGATATTGTAGACATTGTAAATATTGTAGACATTGTAGATATTGTAGACATTGTAGATATTGTAGACATTGTAGATATCGTAGACATTATAGATATTGTAGACATTGTAGATATCGTAGACATTGTAGATATTGTAGACATTGTAGATCTCGTAGACATTGTTTAAATTCTGCAAGTAGATATCGTAGACCGTGCGGTGTAGTACCCCAGACCGATCACATGTCAAAGGTACTTCTAACGGTGGAAAGTATATTGGTCTATTTATTACTATTGATTTTTCTTACGGCTTTACTGTTATTTTCAAAACTCATGATTAATGCCTAACCTTTGTCTTATAGTCATTTTCTTTATTTGAAATTGCATTCAGTGAATTGTGCTCGTTCCATTCCTGACTGGAAACCAACATTTTCAGGTTAGCCACGGATTCATTTAGCTTGGGGAGTGACGGGAATACTTGCAGACAAAGCCTAGAGACTAGCTAGATAGTCGAGTTGTAGTCATTCAGTTATTTGTACAAGTTTATATTTTTATACAAATGTAAAACTTGTGATCATTGTAAATTAAATTAATTTTGTGAATGAGCATTATTTGTGATTTTGATCTTCATGGCCGTGACAGCGTTCTACCGCCGACACTACGACGTAGGCTGGCTTGGACACGTCTTGTATCCGTTTAAAAAAAAAAACGGGTGCGGGTCGTGACAAGTTTTTGTGGTGGCCCATGCAGGTCAGTCTTCGCAAATCACGCGAACTAGTGATAGTACTTAAGTTAGTTGTACTATTACGAGCCTGCGACTAGGAAATGCTCATTCACGAATTAATTTAATTTAAGAGAATGACTAGGACTAGGAGTCCCTTTATACAAATTTACCGATGGGTAGTCTAGGCCATGCAATGTAGATGAGGGTTAATGATTTTGACAGTTGTCAGATCTTCATAGGTACACTATTACCTCTTGGTATGGCGAATAGATGATTCACTCGGGAGGCAGAGCTTCCTAGAATTAATGATCTAACCCAGATGAATTATTCAAATTCCTTCTGCTTGCCTCTTTAGATATCATCCTCACATCTTAGTCCAAATTGCCCATTTAGTTCGTATTTTTCCCTAAGAATTATTATTTTATATAATTTTGATTACGTTATCCCCATACGAACTCGAGTTAGTTTCGATTCAAGTTTTCCTCAAAGGCTTGAATACACATGGAATAGTTAGAATGTTTGAAATCCTTTTGTCCTCGGATTGTTCCTCCTTGTTCAATCTTTAATTCCAAGGGTTGTGACTAATAGGACATATATTTACGCTTTATGGTTACCTTGTTTGAATTCCTAGAAGCCTATGAATTTTTGCTGAAATAGTTAAAGGAGTATTAGTTAACTCATAAATGGCATGACAGCAGCGCATTGTCGCCATTCATTTGAATTATGGAGATTATGGATTCACTGCAGCCAGCAGCGCACTGGCGAGGCATGACCCCTAGAGTTGAAATTAGTTTAAGAAAATATAGGAGATGGAATATTGCTAGAAATATAGCTAGTGGTCCTCTTTGACCGTAGTCACCCTTGTGTAAATATAAGGTAGATTACCAGATAGCATATCACATCGGAATCACGAAACCAAGGTTTTACCACAGCCAGAGTATACAGGTGGGAATAATCCTCGGTGAAATGATTTTAGACGTGATTACAAGCTAGGATACTGTGGAAGGTAGGACAACGCCATATACGTCCCATAAGATCCAAAGCCAGTATTAGTGGAAGTTGTAAGTTGGGTAGCATGTCTTCCGACCTAGCAATCCGTAGTCCTTGTGATCTTTGACGAGGTAATTGACTGACACTAATAAGTTTACCTGGAATATGGAATTTAGAAGTCCATTACCCATTGGTTGACCAAGTCTTATGAATAAGAAGATAGTGGGAAGACTGTATAAGCAAGAACACCGGGTAAGGTTGATTCTCACAAAACTCAAACTACTTGTAACTCCTTTCAAATTCTCGCGCACTTGTAAATTGACTATTTTGACCAATGTTGCTATCACAGCCTAGTTTTGTAAGCTTACTCTTTTATCGAGCTTGATTCAAGACATATGTTTATTGGGGACGCCCACTAACATATTATCTAATCAGAATTGATATATTACGGTCTGATCAGCCGTAGTACACTCGGTTCGCTCTTTCTCTTACTAACCTACGTGGATTGAGATGTAGATGTCTCTAGGATCTCATCCGCGACTGCTTGACAATTCCTCTTGAATTATACATTCGCCTTTGAATCACGAAATTGTATTCAGTGATATCTTTATTGAACTCTTTATTCGTTTTTGTTTTTCACTGCTTTGGAAAGACGGAAGCTCGTGATGGTACAGAGTATTCCCATGACTATGATAATGGTAGGCACGAATATAGCTACCATCGGCCTGTCATATGATTGAGTTACTCGTTCCCCCATCGACCCTCAAACTAATATTGAGGCTTTCGAGCTATCTGAATTTGAGAATGATTAAGGATTTACCCTTAGTCGAAATGCCTACCTAAGAGACTACCTATTCTTTAGAGACCAAAGGTGGTGAGTCTCTAATTATTGCTTGAAGCTTGCTTTAACTAGCAACCCTTAAGCCCATACCCCTAGAACTCTTGGGACAATAGTCGGGCAGGCTTCACCCAAGTAGAAACTCACGACTCAGTTTGAAGAAATCTTTTCGTAGGATGTGCCTTAGAGTTGGCTACCCCGTCGATAACTCTTGTAGATGGTGGACGAGTGGGTCATTCTATTTTATTGACCATGTGTTTTAGTACACACTCGTTTTTCATTTATTGGTAAACAATCCTTGACTTGACCTATACCTACGATATTTCGTTACGCCGTGCCTTATTCTTCATTGACAAGAGTCGAGGTACAATATCCGGACCGTAGCATTCTCCTAACCTCATTATTCCAAAACCCATGCCTTATTTCTAAGGTGGGTAGACTGTAAGGCTCCTAAAATTTTTGGGATATACCAGGATTACCGAGTGATTAGAACAACTTCCATTAGGATGATAATCAGAGCCCATGGACTCCCACTTTTTATTTAGATCATTTTGTGTCCCCGGCCGTGTCATTAATGTTCGGAGCACGAGACCGGCTGTTATCTTCCAACAAATTTCACATGCAAGATCTAGACGAGTCCACCTTCATCTAGGTATATCATGTCCCACTCAAATCCGTCCCCTTGTACTTTATTTTCGTGATACAACTTTCAGGTAAAAAGGACTAGCTATAACCCTTACCATAGTACCGGTGTACTTTTCGACTTCCATTAGAGCCTCAACGTTGACTCAATTTCTTCAATCCAGTATTTATCCAATCAACGACTGATGTCCAAATAGAGAACCCAGTAAGATCACGATCTAGATTTCTCAAACTCCATCCTATTTTGGAACCTTGTTTAGAATTCTGAGAATGGAACTTTGTATTGTACAGAACGAATGATTAGATTTAGCCGGTGACAGAACTAGAATAGCCCAATCTAGCAAACAAGTCAGTGGTTCGTGAACACCCTTTCTAGCTGTACCGTCGGGAACCCTCTACCGCTCTAGAAACTTCTTATTTGCCCTCGATTACTTTTCCTTATCTTCCTGTCCTTTCCGTTGTATAGTGACGAATGGTCACGCTTATTAGAATTTAGCAATATTTCTTAGCTGCTAGTGTAAATTTGTTGCTTGTCAGATTTTGGGTTGTTTAGTAGATAAAGAAGGATTATAGAGGCCATAAGCAGTAGATATCTATTTGTAGAAATATTAGCAAGTAGTTGGATGATTATAAAATTTTAGTGACATAGAGTTGAGGGAGTAGTGTGACCAAAGGTGGGTAGAAAGCTGTGGATGATTTTTTTTTTCTTTTCTTCTTTGAGTTATGATAAATTGAGGAAATTTTTTTTATATTGAGGATTTAATTATTGAAGAGATTGAATCTTATTTAAACCGTGAGACGTTTTTCGCTAATGGGATCTTGTGGTTAGAATAGAGTGGGTGAATCAAACGTTGATAGACGTCTTCAACATGCAATTTTAATTTCTTTGGTGCAAATTAAATTATTCGGAGTATTTATGGAGTTTAGATTTGGTTGATCAGTAAATAGATACATATATGGATATACAGAGACATTAAATAAGTGAATACGGGTGGATGTAATAAAGCTATATTTTCGATAAAGTTGACTGTGTATACATGATTCGAAGATTTGACTTGGGATTTAAGCATAGAAAACTAATAAGGTTTATTTGGAAGATAATGAGTTATTTTGAATTAGTATATTTTAGATTATAGAGTTTTATTATTATTATTATTATTATTATTATTATTAATTTATTTTATTTTCGGAGAGGGTAAAGATATATGTAGGGAGGTAAGATAAGGATGAGTCTAAGTCCGGATAGATATAATGTTGTTATATAATCAGTAGAGAAAAGAAAGGGTTGACTTTAGAATTATATAACCTATGGAGTAGATACGTGAAATTGATGGAGCCTTAATGTGTAGTGCTGAATTATGAAATAACGATATTGGTGGTTGTTGGCTCATAGAATAAGATAGTCTGCTTTAGAAATTCTTCTGTATAAATGTTGTGCCAATTAATTTTTCTCGCTTAGAGATTTAACCCCCACTATTGTTGAAAGGCCCTTTCCCTAGAATTTCGAGGACGAAATTATTTTTAAGGTGGGTAGATTTGTAGCCTCCCTTCCCGAAATTTTTTAAAATATTTTTATTATTTTATTTATTTGATTTAAATGGTGATTTTAATTTGTTATATTAAATTGTCATCATGTGATTTATAATTTAGGCATAAATATAATATATTTAATACTGCGTATTGTGTATGTGTACGTATACGTAATAATATATACGTATTGGTGAAGGTATTGTAAATATATATATATACGTGTACGTGTAGATAAATAATATATATATTACCATGTATAAATGTAGGTGTGTATAAATATGTGTACGTTTGTGTATATATAAATATATATAATATGTGGGTATTTGCATGTATATATATATTATATCGGTATATGTATATAGACATATAAACGATATTTGTGTGAACATATATGTATATATACATATATATATATAATATATGTTGGTATATGTATATATAAATATTGTATATGTCATTCTAAATATAATAATATTTTGGAGTATAATTGAATATATGTGTGTGACCATATATATGTATATGTATATATATAATAAAATACATGTATAGATATATAATAGTATCCATGTATATATATATATATATATATATATATATATATATATATATATATATATATATATATATATATATATATATATATATATATATCTATATATATATATAATAGTGGCTATATAAAAGAAAAAGAGAAAGAAAGGATGAGGGGTTATCAAGTTCGTTATTGTGTGGTATTTCATGAGTTCCTTTAGTTGGTAATATAGTTCTCTCTCTGTATGTAACATGTCACCTGTCCAGTTGCCGTAAGTTTAGTGAATTTTTCTTGCTCAAGCATATAGGTTAAACAGATGGTAATGGTAGAATATAAGTGAAGGAAATTCCCATACTAGAGCACCCCCAAGGCAAGCCCTCGGCCCAACTAATTCCCCAATCGAGCCATTAGGCTCAGCCATGCTCAACCAACATACCCGAGCCATACAAATGGCCCCAAACCAGACCCTGCTTGCTCTGATTTCCAGAGCCAAATGGGAGAGATCAGCCCATAACCGAGCTTCCAACCTACCCGCTCGATAAACTTCGCTCGGCGAAGTATATATATTGTCGAGAGAAAAACAACTCTCAAAACCCTAACCTAGCGATGGAGACCCCCTCCCCCAGTCTTGGTGCCGCTGTGCGCAGCCAACGACGGCCGCCGACCGCCGGCGAAGTCGCGACAGGGTCGCGCGCGCACCGGCGCGGAACAGGATCGCGACAGCAGCAGATGCTGCGAGTAACCAACTTCGCGATGTGATTTCTTCCCCCTCGGTCGACGAAAAGTCGAACCGTTTGCTCAGGTACGACCACAACATAACCATCTTCGAATCCCAGTAGTTAGCTATCGAATTAGTCGAGCGACCGACCCAAGAAATCGACGTGAAGTCGATCAAAAACCTGTTCGGAAACAGGGAATATAGCAGTCCATGAACCCTTATTTGAGGATCGTTTCCGATCAATCCAGTCGCATATTAGAAAATCTATTTGAAGAGACTTTTAGACAACCTGTAGGGCTTCGAATCCCTTCTTGCGGAATTTGAAATCATCGACTATACGTCGGGAAATCGAATCCCAAAGTTTCCCAAAAATCTGTTTTCAAAACTTGAAAATTGCTCCACACGACGTGCGTTACGCCAATCGGGACGACGTGGTCGCGAACCGAAAGCATCGAAAGCTGCGTAACGGATTCGTGGTCGTGTGGGCTTTGACGGAATTCAAATTGGTCGCGTGTGCGCGACGAATTTGATGCGTATCCGTCGAAATTCACCGTATCGTGCACGTTGCAAATTCTCCAATTACTTTATGCACGCTCGTCAGATCGAGACGAAACTTGCTCCAACAGAACCGTAGCATTTTTCTGGTCCTGTATGCCAATTTTGGTCCGATTCTGAGACCGTTGATAAAATCACCGTTTTGTGGGCCCCACGGTCCCACTCAACGGGCAATTTTGTGCACGGCCCGCCGAAATCCAACTTTGGACATACGGTTGGGTTTGTATCGAAAAACTGGATCCGTAGACATATAGTTTGACGAATTTAGAGATCGTTGACTCTGGCACGCTTTTCGGTGCAAAGCGGGTCCAACGGCGGACACCGTTTTGGCCCGAAATTACCGTTTTTCCCCCGTGTCCAGAATTGGACGTAAGGACAGGCAATCCTAGCTAATTGGACTATTCTGAGATCATTGGTATTGTTTATTTCAGCTTTCGGGGACTGTTGTACGGGTTTTGACTATAGTGGCACATTGAGTAGTTCAGATTGTCGGTTACACCAGCACAGGACCACAGGTGAGTACAATTTATTGTTTGCATTTCGATATTGATCTTTACTATATTTCATTGATTAGTCATTAGTTATGTGATTTTTATACTCTACTATAAATTGTTGAGTCGGGAATGAGAAGTACCAAGGATGTGTGATCAGACCGTAGACATTGTAGATATTGTAGACATTGTAGATATTGTAGACATTGTAGATATCGTAGACATTGTAGATATTGTAGACATTGTAGATATTGTAGACATTGTAGATATTGTAGACATTGTAGATATCGTAGACATTGTAGATATCGTAGACATTGTAGATATTGTAGACATTGTAGATATTGTAGACATTGTAGATATTGTAGACATTGTAGATATTGTAGACATTGTAGATATCGTAGACATTGTAGATATTGTAGACATTGTAGATATCGTAGACATTGTAGATATTGTAGACATTGTAGATCTCGTAGACATTGTTTAAATTCTGCAAGTAGATATCGTAGACCGTGCGGTGTAGTACCCCAGACCGATCACATGTCAAAGGTACTTCTAACGGTGGAAAGTATATTGGTCTATTTATTACTATTGATTTTTCCTACGGCTTTACTGTTATTTTCAAAACTCATGATTAATGCCTAACCTTTGTCTTATAGTCATTTTCTTTATTTGAAATTGCATTCAGTGAATTGTGCTCGTTCCATTCCTGACTGGAAACCAACATTTTCAGGTTAGCCGCGGATTCATTTAGCTTAGGGAGTGACGGGAATACTTGCAGACAAAGCCTAGAGACTAGCTAGATAGTCGAGTTGTAGTCATTCAGTTATTTGTACAAGTTTATATTTTTATACAAATGTAAAACTTGTGATCATTGTAAATTAAATTAATTTTGTGAATGAGCATTATTTGTGATTTTGATCTTCATGGCCGTGACAGCGTTCTACCGCCGACACTGCGGCGTAGGCTGGCTTGGACACGTCTTGTATCCGTTTTTAAAAAAAAAACGAGTGCGGGTCGTGACATCGCGAGATACAATGATATGATTTAACTCAATATCAAGAAATCTCCGAGCATCACTCTTCTCGGCATACCTCAAGAAGATCGTCTTAGTAGTCCGTGTCCCAAGCTTCCGAATCTTCAGATCTGGAAGCTTGACATATGCCAGACACCCCCACACTCGAATGACATTCAAGTTAGGTCTGAGCTTGAACCAGAGTTCATGAGGAGTAATGTCTGAAGTTGCATGAGGCACTCTATTTAAAATAAAAGTAGCCGTTTATGCAGCTTCTCTCCAGTAGCACTTAGGAAGACCCGCAGTCAACAACATTGAGTTAATCATTTCTGTTAAAGATCTGTTCTTCCTCTCTGCTACTCCGTTTGATTGAGGAGAGCATGGAGCCGTAGTCTCATTGACAATTCCATGTTCTTTGCAGAACAATGCAAATTCATGAGACCTGTACTCCCCACCTCGATCACTTCTTATTCTTTTGAGTTGTTGTCCAGTCTGCCGCTCAGCTTCAGCTCTGAACTCCTTGAACTTCTCGAATGCTTCGTCTTTAGCCTTCAGCAAGTAGACGAACGCATACTTTGAGAAGTCATCGATGAAAGTTATGAAATACTTCATGCCGGCCTTTGTAGATAATTTTTTGAAGTCACAGATATCGAAGTGTACCAACTCCAGAAGATCTGTACTTCGATTAACTCGAGGAAAGAATTTCTTGTGATCTTTGTTTGAGCACAAACTTCACATTTCTCTACCTTACCCCCACACTTGGAGATGTAACCACCACATTTTTAATTTAGAGATATTTTGGTCATTTTGTAATTATTATATTATTTATTAATTTATTGAATTCATGTGATGATAGGTGGTTTTGTTTGATGTTTGTGTAGTATAAATGGGTTTAACTTAGCCAACATTGACTAGAAGCCTAATAATAATAATTAGAATTAATATGACCTTGTAGGAATTTTTTTTAGAATTAATTAGTTATTTTAGAATGTTTTAAATGAATTTTTAGTCATTTTAGCCTTTTTAGCCATTTTGGCCATTTTGTGATTTTCTAGATATTTTGACTTGTGTTGTGCTAGCAACTGGTTTAACCTTAGTAGACCATGTATAGGAGCCTAACCATGTCTTAGAATTTATTTTTTCATATATTAGAATTTATTTAGGGCTTGGGTCCAATTTAGAAGGCTTTTGAATGATTTTAACCCTTTTTGCATGTAGCCTTTTTGAGCCTTTGTGACTTGGGCCTTATTTTACTTGAAAGGGAGTTGGCCCAAGTGAAACCCTAACCCTAGAAATCCCCCCCACCTGGCCGGCCACAATAGTACCCCCTCTCTCATTCATTTGTGAAGCATAGCCTCCACAAGTGAAACCCTAATAGCTCTCCTTCTCCAAAAATCCTAGTTTCTTCATCCCGAGTCCATTTCTCCCCAAACGAACTCCGTTGCACTCGTCTAGGAGAGAAGGATTTGCTGGAGTATTAATGACGAGGAGGCAGAGGCATTTGTTTGAGGAGAATCGACCGACACGTCGTTCAGGGAGTTTCGTTTATTGGATTCTCGACACTCAATAGGTAAACCCTTTTCTACCACGATTATTCTGAATTTTCTTTCATATTTGCATCCATATAGGCACCCTTGATCTGTGTATGATGTTTCGTAGGATTTTGGTTTCATTTGATAGCGGTATCGGACACGTATCGGTCTCACGTTGCACGTGTTCGGCAAAATACCACTTAGAATTGAAAAGTGTTAATTTTCGATTCTGTTTTCACGAAATCCTTCCTTATATGATTTGTAACAACTTTTGTGAAGATGGATCGGAAATCGACACGATTTTGGCATCCGAACGGACACGGACACGCGTGCACGAGATCCGTGCACGGTCCCGTGCACGCCCTGCAGTCTGTGTGTCATAACTCGACGCACAGAGCTCCGTCTTGCGTGAAATTTTATGAGCACGTAGGGGTAACCTCTGCCCACTTTTTTGTAAAATTTTACAACGTTTCGTTGAGCGAGCGCGGAGAAATTGCGCGTGCACTAGTCGGCTGAACTGTGCACTCGGGCTGAAATTTGCCGCTGACACGGCCTTCGTACGCGAACACGGCACGTCGAGGACCCGTACTAGGAGTTGGAAAATGTAGCCCTATACCTAGACTACCCAAGGACTCAATCCCAAGTCGTGGCGTGGCACGACGCGCGAGCCACGAGCGACGAACCGCGTGCACGAGCATGCACGCACGCGCGCGCGCAGGCCATGTGCTGTTGCGTGAGCTGCTGTGTCGCGTCGCTGCGACTTCGTGTCGTGTCAACATGTCCTAGACCTACCCCGTGACCCTATCTAGTCGTGTGCACGAGCACGAGGCTTCTCGTTGTGCGTGTGACGCGCAATCGAGCGAGAACACCCTCTTCGACACGCGAAATCGATTTTTTGATACGCATTCTCTGGACACGACACGGACATGGTTTCGACTCCGGGAGTACCCGAGCACGTCCCACGTGTCGAGACCGACCTATTTGCCAAGTTTCGTGAGTTGGTTTGGAGTATTTTGCATTTTGGGTCCTTTTGTCGAAATTGGATTTTTCGGGTTCAATATTTTGAATAGAAATGTGATATTTTGATTCTTCGACTTTTAATCGATATTTTCTGACTTTTTAACTTATATATGATATTTTAGACTTGTGGAAATCGACTTTCGGGGTTGATTTATATTTTCTATCTATTTTTAGGCATATATGGTATTTTACCTATTAATGTATATAGATATATATTTATGTGTTTATTGTATATATATAGATATAATCCTTTAAAATGCCTAATTTTGAAATGTGTATTTGTGAGGGCGAGACTCTGATTTCAGACCTGGGAGCTTACTCCAGGTTCGGTACGACCTTCGTTGGCTTTCATATTGGGTATATACCTATATATGGATATACGCCTATATATATATATATATATATATATATATATATATTATATATATATATAATATATTATATATATATAATATAT